>JANUWF010001643.1:4590000-4785000 GCA_026120185.1 Voacanga thouarsii
TCAACTAATTACTACATTCTAGATAAGTTAGCATCACTTGGTCTGTCTCAACTAATTCATCCAGAAGATGCATTAAGCACAATCCTTGATTAATTTTCCTTGGTTTGGCAAATTTAAAACATGAAATTAATCAATGAATCCTTGGTCTGGCAAACATCAATTAACCTTTAATTACTCCATCCTCAGCAATTAACCTCTTTGGTCTAATAAGTTAACAGCCAATAAATATGAAATTAATCAATTGCAACAACCATCAACCTCTTTGGTTTAGCAAGTTAATGAAAAGAAACAACCAACTAATCTCGTCATATGCCCAAGTAATTAAATACCAAGAAGAACAATCAATTAATCAAAATATCAAATAACTCTAAAAATCATGAATATCTTAAAACAATGTCAAATTATAATAAAATAATTAACATATCATTGTCAAGAAAAAGAAGATAAAGTAAAAGAAAGCACTCATAGATAAGCCTCCTTCTTTTTCCTTTGAAGACCTTCTTGTACAACCCTCCTTGAACTTGAAGAATTCCTTCTTGGACTGAGTGATTTTCTATGATGATCAATGAATTCTCCTATTTTTCCTCGTGTTTTTCATCTATTTATGGGCTAATGAAGTGCCTAAACTCGTAGGTACAAAGTTTTTGGCCAAGTAGAAGTTGGAAGATACTAAAACTCCTCAGATTTCCAAAAACGCGTAGAAAGATCGTAGCATCGCCTCATGGACAGACCACAGCCGGCACTGCCTTGGTTCTTCGGAACCGGCGCCGCCTGCGTTCTGCTTCTCCACTCGATCGCCGATTTTTCTCTGAATTGTGCGCATAAGTTCTAGAATGCAGTCGGCGCCGGTTCCAGCCTTACAGCCAGCGCCGTTTAGGTTCTATTCTACTCTATTTTTACAATTTTTCCGTCACTTTGAAGTTTGTACAACCAGTGTACAGCCGGAGCCGGTTCTAGGGCTCTAGCCGGTACCGCTTTGCTTTGTTTCGTGACAATTTTGCTTCGTTTTACCCAAAAATATGAAATAATGACCAAAATACCTTTCCAAGGGTAAAATCTCAAATATGAAAGAATATGACTAGTTATTGCACAAAATGTATTACAAAAGAGCCTCAAATAACTAAGCAAAGTATGACCAATTTAGCCTCTATCAAATTCCCCTACACTTAACTCTTTGCTTGTCCTCAAGCAAAGTATCAAGAACAAGTAGGAAAAACACAAAGTTTTAATCAAATCACTCAATCAATTCCAAAACCATATCTTCAATGCTTTCTTTATTCATGAACATGAAACATATGATACTAAATCTTTCACAGCCAATGAAAGACTTGTGTAGTGATAAATGACTTAGTAGAACCATCTCAATACTTCACAATATTCTCAAACCATTAGAAAGAAGTCATTTCAAAAAGAATATGCATTCCATATGCTTACTTTTCATACACTCTCTCCAGTAATCCGAGACATATCATGATTCTACTTAGATCAAGTAGGACTTTTAAGCTTGTAATGTAAGGCTAAAGGTTTGTAATGTGTCTTAGCAAATGAAGGATATAGGAAAATCAAAAGTCAAAGAAAAACTGAGTGTAAGCAAGAAAAGAGTAACCAAAATAAACCTATAATTCTCAACTCTTCTTGCTCTCCTATTCCAAGAATCCATCAAACTATAATCTTATATACCAACACTTATGCACTTCAAGCAAATCCTGCATTGTTCTTTTTTTTCTTTCACCTCTTCTTATCATTAACTCTTTTCCTCACAAGATCACTCAATTTTCCAGCAATGGTGTCAAGTGTTTTATATGAACTTACTTTTACAGTTCACTCATTATCCCTTTTGTGATCTTTTCGCATTTTTTTCTTTTTTTCTTCAATTTTTTCAACTTCTTTCTTCCATTCTACTTCCTTTCTTTTCCTAGCTCCACTCGTAATTGATCCATGACTGAAAGTAACAAGTCATGATCTCTATCCCTGCATTTTTTCTCAACATACACATACTTTTATCCTTCAAGAGCATAAAGATTTGGAAAATTACACAAACTCTCAGCACAAGTAATGGACAAAATATCGTGACGGGTTTTAAAGAAAGAGATCACCAATCTAGGCTTAAAATAGGCACTAGGGATAATATAACAATAGGTAGGCTTGAAAAGCTCAAACTATCCAAAGAATGCCAATTACCATCATCCCTAAGTTAAATCATGATTGCCTTTCTTATTTTGCCTCGAGAGGTATTCAAGTAAGTTCTAGAATGCTCCATAAATTTTAGAGAAAAAAACAGGTTTAAGAATAATGCAAAGTAGTTGATCAAGAAATACTTTGTCCAAGTGAGTGCAAAAAGTCATGCATAAGCCATAAATGATCTAGAACATATGCTCTATAATCCATCATAAAAACATGCACAAAAAAATACAGCTTGAAATCTCCAGAAAATCAGAAATTTTTGAAGAATTTCGCACCAAAAATTGTTTACTCCCAAGAAAGCTAAACAATATGTATAGAAGACTTATCAATCAAACCACTCCCCCACACTTAAATTGGACATTGTCCTCAATAGCCAAATAAATATAACCAAAATAAACAATACCATGGGACCAAAAAGATAAAGGAGAAGAGATAGGAAAAACAAACTTCCATTTATCATGGCATACAAGAGCTGAATGCTTGAAGAGTGAGGCATCATCAAAGTACCTAAAACAACAAAAGAAAATACCAAAGCATAACAACTAGAAAAGAAAATAAAGCAAAAACAAAAGAAATAAAGAAAAAACAATGAAAGGAAATCCAAACTAACTACAACAAAAACATGAAAAGAGAAAGAAAACAAAAACAAGAGTGATCAATAAAAAACTTGATTGATCCGGGTTCAGCGCCAAAAACTAATTGAATTATCCCTACACAGATAGTGGTGAGTATCCCACGATGTCACCGTGGAGACCCGAGTTCGTTCCCTGGCAGCGGTGCATAAAAAATGATGTGTCCGGACTTGGGTATAAAAATCATACAAAACAAAGCACATTCCTAATCAAGTTTAAATTAAAACGTTAAACCCAAATCACACATATGAGCAAGCCTACTCATCATTAATTCAGCATAGGGTTCAAACGAGTGTCGATCCTCAAGGAACAAGTAGACATTAATTACCCTTCTTTCATTGTTTAATCGGCTCGATAAAACCAAACCGAAACAAAAGAAAACAAAAATCGAAATATATACACGTCAAGGATGGAGAAGTATGCAACTTAAACCATTGTGTAGACAAACATGACTTCAAAGTACCTAACCATTATCATAACCAATCATTCTCTTGGCATCATGAAGGATTAAGGTAAATTAGCATCACTTGGTCTGTCTTAACTAATTACTACCTTCTAGATAAGTTAGCATCACTTGGTCTGTCTCAACTAATTCATCCAAAAGATGCATTAAGCATAATCCTTGATTAATTTTCCTTGGTCTGGCAAATTTAAAACATGAAATTAATCAATGAATCCTTGGTCTGGCAAACACCAATTAACCTTTAAGTACTCCATCCTAAGCAATTAACCTCTTTGGTCTAACAAGTTAATAGCCAATAAATATGAAATTAATCAATTGCAACAACCATCAACCTCTTTGGTCTAGCAAGTTAATGAAAAGAAACAACCAATTAATCTCATCATACGCCCAAGTAATTAAATACCAAGAAGAACAATTAATTAATCAAAATATCGAATAACTCTAAAAATCATGAATATCTTAAAACAATGTCAAATTATAATAAAACAATTAACATATCATTGTCAAGAAAAAGAAGACAAAGTAAAAGAAAGCACTCATAGACAAGCCTCCTTCTTCTTCCTTTGAAGACCTTCTGGTACAACCTTCCTTGAACTTGAAGAATTCCTCCTTGGATTGAGTGATTTTCTATAATGATCAATGAATTCTCCAATTTTCCCTTATGTTTTTCATTTATTTATGGGCTAAAGAAGTGCCTAAACTCGTAGGTACAAAGTTCTTGGCCGAGTAGAAGTTAGAAGATACTAAAACTCCTCAGATTTTTAAAAACTCATTGAAAGATTGCAGCACTGCCTCAAGGACAGACCACAGCCAGCGTCGCCTTGGTTCTTCGGAGCTGGCACCGCCTGTGTTATGCTTTTCCATCCTTTGCTGATTTTTCTCTGAATTGTGCACATATGTTCCGGAATGCAACCGGCGCCGGTTCCAGCCTTATAGCTGGCGTCACTTAGGTTCTGTTCTACTTTGTTTCTACAATTTTTCCATCACTTTGAAGTTTGTGCAACCAATGTACAATCGGCTCCGGTTCTAGGGCTCTAGCTGGTACCGCCTCTGCTCTATTTCGCAATAATTTTGCTTCGTTTTACCCAAAAATCTGAAATAATGACCAAAATACCTTTCCAATGGTAAAATCTTAAATACGAGAGAATATGACTAGTTATTGCACAAAATGCATTACAAAAGAGCCTCAAATAACTAAACAAAGTATGACCAATTTAGCCCCTATCAGTCGGCATTCTGACCGGTTATGGGGCCCAACGTGTGGTAACCCATGATCACTTTTTGAGTGGTTGATTTTATTGAGCATGTATGGTTGGAAAAGCCAAAACACCACTCTTGATTTTGACTATTATTTATTGCTTGCCAGTATTTCTCTTACGAAGGTTTCACACTTTGCATTCACGAACTATTTTCACTGGACACTCAAAGCACACACGGACTTACTGAGATTTTTGTCTCATCACCCTTTTTACCATGATTTCAGGTCGATCCTGTTGTGGGGATGAGTAGCTAGTTGTAGCCTGCCTTGGAAGATTTTTCTGATATTTATTTTGTGTAATACTTTAGGAGTTGAGAGTGGATAATTTCATTTATGAATTTATTTCGAATTCTTGGTTTGTAATAAATTATAAGTTTAAAGTATTATTTTTATTTTATTATTTTGAATGTGTGACCTAGTTATAAAGACCCCTTGTCTTTTGGACGGGGCGACATCTCCGGCCCTATCGGGCCTAGGTAGCGGGGTGTTACAATCACCCCCTTCTGATTGTCTAGGAAAATCTATATAATTCAAGGCCCTAAAAACATGGTGTAGGTTAAACGGTCATGTAATCAATATTACATAGCGGAAGAAAAAATTGAAAACCCCTTCCCAGGATCACTTATTTGCAATATTACGGATCAAAGAAAATGTTAAAAGATATATTTTTAATGCTTTGGTGTTGTCACTACTATTCAAAACATTTTTCTTCTCACTGTTGGTGCAATCCATTAATCGCTTAACACAAGATGTCGTTCGGTCGCAACCACTGCAACTCAAGTGTAGAGTTACCTACAATGATAATCCACACAAGAAGCACTCAGTTTTTACCATGAATTAGATGCTACTATAATTCATGGCAACTAGGGTTTGTGAATCAAGAAGAAAAGAAACACAACACGTTCTGGAAAAATAATTTTTCCTGCTTTGATTTAGTTATACAACCACAGCATGCATATCTGTATATATGCTTCATGTTTGGTAACTAGAATCCTTAAAAGATACAGATTCTTTAATTTCCAATTAGAATTGTAATTTTTCTTAATTATAATTTAACCCACGAATTAAAACTAATTATAATTCGATCACAACAACATCTTCTTTTCTCAAATAATCCTATAATGTTATCAAATAATATCTCGAGTACTTTATCCTTTATTGTGTGTGACCCATTAGATTTCCTAGTCTATTCGTAGCGAAATATGAATTAATCTAAACATCTTTAAGATTACTAATATTTAATAATTATAATTGACTTATTAATTCTATTAGGATTGATTTATTAATTCTCTAATTAATAAATTCATATTCAGTAGATCATGAGTAGTATTTAGCAATACATCATGACCATCCAAAAGTCCAAAAAGTCAAGTGGCTTGGCATAAATCTTTCAATAGCAACCATTAGTGTAATAAACTATTTTCACCATAGAATATTTCATTCGGTTTAGAGCATAGAATTAGTACCAACTCCCTCCAGAATATTACTTTACCCTAGCTTGAATATTTTAGTACTTGTTCCTGAAATCCATTACTCATCATGTGCATCAATTAGAACTATTCCCAATACAAAGTCACTTTGGCCAAGGACATCTCGAGTAGTAATTCCAACAAGTGACCATGAGATATTCGCCCCTACTATTAGGAGTAGTGAATCATTTGTTGATCCTCTCAACTACATTCGTTTACTTCACATTGTACCCAATATCTATCCTGATAAGGGCTCATTGTATATATATTTTGTAGTATTTTTATGCTTTAATTGTAGTAAATCCTTGTGGAAATCACAACTCATCACACCATTCACATCTTGTTTTTGTAGGAAATATAGAAAAGACTAATTGAAGATGAAAGTGAAGAAAGGAAAAAGAATAGAACAAAAAAGGATGAGAAATGAAGAATCCATAGAATAGGAGGTGGCCTAGGGAAGTACAACAACCCTAGGCCACCTAGTGTGATTGTGGTGTGCATATTTTCTAGAATAATCGGCGGCTCAGGGAAGTAGTAGTACCCTAGGCCGCCTAGCATATGTTTTGGTTTGTAAATGTCCAAGAAGCTGGCGGCCAGGGGAACTATAACTTCCCTAGGCCACTTGCTTCATTTGTAAATATGTATATATGTATTTTTAGGTGGCGGCATAGGGAAGTTAAACTTCCCTTGGTTGGCTAGTTGAAATATAATATGTATAGGTATTTTGTGTTGTTTAGGTGGCGGCCCGGGGAAGAATAACATCCCTAGGCCACCTAGATAAGTTCCAAGGCATGCCCAAGCAGAAGTCTGGTGGCCTAGGGAACTTCCCTAGGTCGTATAGCTTCTAGAAAACCTTGGGCCACCCACTTGCCCCAAAATGCGTAGAATCATGTAATTTCACGAATTTTCAGATTTTTTCTTCATTCGTTTCCATTGTACATTATATATACATCATTATAAACCCTTGAAAGATATCCTTAGTTAGCTAGCAACCAAGAGATCTATTAGGGATCTTAAAAAATTCACCAAGGAAGGGAAGATCATGGAGAAGCAAGAGGATTAAGAAGGGATTGTTGAAGGAAAACCAAGAAAGAAGGAGTTCAAGATCTTATCTATGAGTGAAGTCCTCTCTTTTTCTTTGTAATACACTTCACAATGTTGAAATTTATATGATTTTAATTGTATTTGAGGGATGAACCCTAATTTATGTTCTTGTATTGAGTTGTTATTATAATTTATTGAATTCCTATTCTTGTATTTAACTACTTGGGCATTATTGTGTTAGATTGATTGTCTAGTCTTGATTGATTTATTCAATTAATTGGTTCACTTTTAATGATTTTGAGAGATGTGGTTAGGAGTTGAACACATAATTAATTAGTCCAATGTTTGTTTTCCTTTGATTAACTCGAAAGAGAGGTTGAAGGATTAGAACTTGGTAGTCAATGAGTTTTTAATAGTGCCTAAAAATAGCGCAATTGAGACTTTCGGGTACATTTTAAATGATAGGTATGTGTAGTACTTCCTTTGGTTAGGTTGATAGGTAGAGATACCAATTAATTAAGCCTTTGGAAAGGAATCTCATAACTTGAGAGAGTGTGAGGTTTATTCTTGAAAATTCATACCGGTTCTCCAGTTGGGATATGATACACTTAGTGATGATCTCTTTACTTTACATATTTTGGGAGGATTTCCTCTTATACATGGGCTTTCCTGTATTCTTACTCTTTAATAAACCTTGTAACTTTTCTTATGTGGGTTTGATTTACTCTCAATTGTTTTAGGTTAGCATAGTTAGTGTTATTCTTCTTTATCTGTATATTTATATTGGCTAGACAATGAGATTAAAGCAAAGTAGTGGTGATTGCTAAGTTCCCTTGGATTTGATACTTGCTATTCTCTATACTATGTGATGGATATACTTACCCATATATGTGGTTTTAGTGCTTAGCATTTTAAATTTAAGACTTGATAACTTGTGGCTTTTGTTATACTATTTCCTATGCACTCAAAACCACCCATAAGTTTTTGGCGACGTTGCCAGGGAAAAATCTGTGTTCCTTGTTTAATAATTCTTTCTTTTTTTTCCTTGCACCAAAAACTAGCATCAAGTTTTGGGCGCTATTGCCGAGGATTGGCAATGTTATGAAACCCTTGAGTCTTGTTGATTTAGCTATGTATATATTTGTAAATACTATGCAAATATATACTTTTGTATTTTTGTATAGTACTAACTATTACTTGTATATAGACTTCTTGTCCTTTTTATATGTTGTTTCAATTCTTTATTTTTTTTCTTTGAGATAAATAAATTTTATTGGATTCTAATGTGATGTATCATTATGTTTGTTAGATTATTGTTGTTGTTGTTGTTGTTGTTGTTGGTGTTGTTGTTGTTGTTGTTGTTGTTGTTGTTGTTGTTGTTGTTGTTGTTGTTGTTGTTGTTGTTGTTGTTGTTGTTGTTGTTGTTGTTGTTGTTGTTGTTGTTGTTGTTGTTGTTGTATTGGAAATTGCATGTATAGTAAATACCTGGGTTTTAATTTTTTCTTTTATATATGGCCTTCTTGTTGTATACTATTATTATTGTTGTTGGGGCATTTTGTATTTGTTATTGTGTTAGTATTCCTTGGATGGAAGTGTTGGTGTAATTGGATATTTTTATTTTGTTAAGGAAATCTTATTGTATAATAGCTATGTGTGATTGATTGTTGTACAATAGGATTGGATTCATTGTTTTTGTATGGGTGTTGGAGTTTTGAGAATAAGAGGATTGTTGGTAGTTTTTGCTATTATTGTACTATATATGATGGAGGTTGAAAATGGTGAATGAATTAAGGAGTTGTGCTCTGGTGTTTTTGGAAGGAGTTGTATTCAAGAATTGGTGGTTATAGTTGTGAAAATAAGATTCTTTTCAATAAAACCACTATACCCTTATCCTTTTCACTTTTATTTGGATTTCATTGAATGTATACTGTGTATGTTATATAATAGTTAATTTTATGACTTGTTAATAATATTTGTGATTATTATTATTACTACTACTACTACTACTACTACTACTACTACTACTACTACTACTACTACTACTATGTGATGAATTATTTGTTGTTATAATTGATACTAATGTATTTTGTGTACAACTCCTTGTATTTTTTATTCATATTTGCTTTTAAATTATTTATTTATCTATTATTTTTTATAGTCTTAATGTTACTGTTTTTTTAGCTGTGGTATACTGTTGCATTTTTTTTTTTTGCAAGATTGAAGATTTTATTCTTTAGATAATCATCATTTTCCCCAATATGACAAAATTGAGTTTCAAGATGCTAGGGGAGTATTTATTTATACTCTTCCCCATTTTATTTCTTGTAGTCCGACTGAAAATGCATAATTTGTTTGATTTGTGGATAATGAGGACATTGTCTAATTTAAGTGTGAAGAAGAGGTTGAATAATATTTTGTGTACAATTTTGTATTATTTATTTTGGAATCTTCTTATTTTTGCGCTAGATTTCTTGTTTTTGTTTTTTTGAATTTTTTTCATATTGTTGGGTTAGTTTTCAAGAATTGTTGGTATATGTATTGATATGTGTTGGTTTGATGAAGTTATTATTTATCTTTTTTCTTAGGAATTCTACTTAAGACTTTTCTAGGAAAGTTTTTTTATGTACACTTAGATATCGGGCATGACATAGACTAAGTTTGGATAAGTGGGTTAATCTTGTTTATACCTTTGAAAATGTTGTGAAGCTTAATTCTTTGCAAATAGAAGAAAAATTAGTGAAGAAATATAGAGTATGGGTCATAGGCTTATCTCTAGTTTTGCGGCTAATCCTAATTATTCATTCATTCATTCATTTCTGTTGTATATTGTAATAGAAAATTTCAATGATTTTTTGTATTTTTCAATAAAAAGGGAAATACAAGCAAGAGGTAGGTTGATCAATACACCTACTGAAATGAGAAGAAATAAGGCTCTAGAAATGCAAAAGCGCATATCCTATGACGAAAAGTAACGTGTGATGAGAAGAAAAGAAAAGGTAAGAAAAAGAAAAAAAGAAAGAAGGGCAAAAAGCAGAAAATGCAAGGGATGCAAAAAAGCATTTAAGTTAAAATCACTATAAATGCATTCCCTAGAAAGCAAAATGAGGGGCTCCTATTTTGCCAATTCAAATTCAAATGTATTGTTGTATCACAGTAAAAACTATTGTTGTATTGTAATGTTGCCTATGTAATTTATGTACTTGGGATAACTATGAGACTTGAGTGAGTTCTTGGATCCTATCTTATATAAATCACTTTATTTGAAATTCGTGATTGGTGATATCGAGTGAATCACATTTATTTAGTATAAGCTTGTTTAATTTCACTTTGAGATTCTTGGTTATGTCTAGCCTAATATAAGCGTAGACAAAGGATTAACTTGGATAGATTGGTGTTGAGATGAATTTTAAGTGGAGGAAGAAATAATCTCTTTACTATTTTGACCTTCTTGCAAATATGGTAAGTTGTTCTTGATGGCTCACCTAGAATGCTATGTAGAATATTTGTCATTGTACTTGCTGTTGGGATGTATGTCTTCTTAAACTAGGTTTCTGATGTAAAAATCGAATATTTTAATAAAAGAATTTATTTTCAAAAATTGTTTGTGAATTTACAATTTTATGTATGTACAATTACGTTTGGAAAAGACCCATTGTGTTTAAGTAAGTGGTCTACGTGAATGGAGGTTTTTCACAATAAGGTATGGATCATGGGTTACTTAACAAATAAACTTTTGTTCTTAACCAATTGATGAGAATGGAAATCTCATCATGTCTAGGTTATTATGTTGTGAATTCTAAATGGGGAATGGCTTACCTTTAGCCAGTGAATAGTCCACTCACTTCATGACATAAGCGTATTTCGAATACGTAGAATAGAACCTGTAGTAGTGGTTTCTAAAAGTACTCTATGGTAGAAACCTAGACTACTACCGCTATAGCGTGGACTAGTACTCTACGACTTGAGTATGAGTTGGTGGTCTAACGAAGCTGAAAGCATATACTTTGATATGCTATAATTGAGGTTCTATCATAAGGCCAATATACTTGCATGTTGGGTATGTGTGACTAGTTAGTTAAGACAAAATTGTACAAGATAGTTTCTATATTATATCACCCCTTGTGGTTGTCTACATGATCTGAATATCCCAGGCTCTGGGAAACATGACTTGGATGTTTGCATTAGGGTAGTTCTCTTGGAAAGCGGAAACAATCCAGGAAGTCATGGATCATTAGATTAAAGGCCTAAAGATGGTAGAAGTCATTTAGAGAGGTGTTAGTACACTTCTTCCTCTCTAAATGTACGACGATGTATAGAGGGGTATTTTAGTCATTACACCTGTAGGTCAGAGACTTTGCTAACGCAGTATTGTCGTTGGGGTTAATATTTCCTTATGATGATATTAGGAAATATTTAAAATATAAAATACAGCTATTTCTATGGAAAGGGTATTTTGGTCATTTTAATAGCCAAGGCGGTGTATCTTTTGATCCTCAGTATAGACCGTGAGTCCTAATTAAATACGGGCTAAGGAATTAAATTAAATTAAATAGAATTTATTTTATTTAAGTAGCTTGATTTTGATTTTTGGGTTAGAATAAAATAAAGGTCCATGGAGAGAGAGAATTAATTAAATTAGTTTAGTGGGTTAATTAATTATTCAGGGCTTTGGCCCAGTTTGAATAATTAGGGATTAACCTGGGACTAAACTGATTTAGGCTTATTTAATTGGACTGGTTTCTTTAGGCTAGAAAAATTAATTATTTGTTGGGTCATTAAGTTGGTTCTAACTAGAATAATTAATAAAGTCCAAAAGGTTAAACTAAGAGTCCAATGACCCAGTCCAGTTTAACCTAGAGTTTTTTATTTAGGTTAAATAGGAGGATTAGAAACAACATTGTTGTAAATCAGACACACAAGAAAGACGGCTTCTTCTCTATGGAATAGCCAGACGTCTCTCTCTCTCTCTCTCTCTCTCTCTCTCTCTCTCTATAGAAAAATTCGCTAGCCTGTTAGTTATTCACCAAACGGTAGTTAGGCAGGCCATATATTGGAAGACCGAGAGTTAGGCATTCACATACATGCAAAGGCGGAGTAGGAGGCTTGTAAGAATCACACCAGAGGCTTCCACCAGAACACCTACCCCGATTGTGCACATTTTGGTCCAACCACCTTCGAGAACCAGAAGAAAGGTAAAAATTTTAAAACCTCGGGAATGGGACAGGGCGTAACTACCATCGGCTAGGGCAGCCGGAGCTGGCACCAGTCTTGTCCTGGATTCCCTGTTCTTGTGTTTCCAGTTTTTTTATGTTCGCTTCCGCTACGTGCTTCGTGTTTCCCGCTTTCCACACCTTCACTTTCAAACTAGTGATTCATTGTCCTTGAGAAATAAATGTATTTTTCTTAATTTGTACACTAGGTAACTTGTGAATAAATATAGGGAGTTGGACTTGTACATTAGTCAATTCCTTGTTTGTGAATAAGTTTGGTTTTTTTTAGGACAAGCAAAGGTTTAAGTGTGGAGGTGTGTGGTGAGGGCTCATCACATACATATTTTTTAGTATTTTTGTGCTTTAATTGTAGTAAATCCTTGTTGAAATCACTACTCGCCACACCATTCTCATCTTGTTTTTGCAGGAAATATAGAAAAAACCAATTAAAGATGAAAGTGAAGAAATCAAGAAAAATGGATCAAAAAAGGAAGAGAAATAAAGAAGTAATGGAAGAGGTAGGGGCCTAAGAAAGTACAACATCCCTTGGCTGCCTAGTGTGATTGTGGTGTGCATATTTTCTAGAATAATTTGTGGCCCAGGGAAGTAGAAATACCCTAGGCCACCTAGCATATGTTTTGGTTTGTAAATGTCCAGCAAGATGGCAGCTAGCAAGTTCCTCAGGCCACCTTTATCATTTGTAAAAATGTATATGTAGTTTTTGGTGATATCATAGGAAAGTTAAGCAGCCTGTACAAAATGTAATATGTATATGTATGTTGTGTGGTTTAGGTGGCAGCCCAAGGAAGAATAACATCCATAGGATACCTAGATAAGTTATAAGGTAGGCCCAGGTAGAAGCCTGGTGGCCTGGGGAACATTCCTAAGGTCGCATTACTTTTGGATAGCCCACTTGCACCAAAACGCTCTTGAAACGCATAATTTTGTGAGTTTTCTAATTTTTTTTCTTTATTCATTTCCATTGTACACTATATATACACCATTATAAACCTTAGAAAGACATCTTTGGTTGGATAGCAACCAAAAGATCCCTTAAAGAGCTCAAAAGATTTACCAAGGAAGGGAAGATCATGAAGAAGCAAGAAGATGAAGTAGGGGTTATTGAAGGAAATCCAAGAAAGAAGGAGTTCAAGATCTTGTCTATGAGTGAAGTCCTCTCTTTTCCATTGTATGACACTTCACAATATTGAGATTTATATGATTTTAATTATATTTGAGGGATGAACCCTAATTTAAGTTCTTGTATAGAGTTGTTATTATGATTTATTGAATTCCTATTCTTGTACTTGGCTACTTGGGCATTATTATGTTAGATTGATTGTTCGGGCTTGATTTATTCATTCAACTAATTGGTTCGCTCTTTATGATTTGGAGAGATAGGGTTACGAGTTGAACACCAAATTAATTGGTCCAATATTTGTTTTGCTTTGATTAACACAAGAGCAAGGTTGAAGTATTAGAATTGGATAGTTAATGGATTTTCAATAGTATCTAGAAATAGGGCTATTGAGGCTTCCGGATACCTTTTAGGTGATGGGTAAGTGTAATGCTTCCTTTGATTAGGTTGATTAGGTAGAGATACCTATTAATTGAGCTTTTCAAAAGGAATCTCATGACTCAAGAGAGAGTGAGGTTTATTCTTGAAAATGCATACAAGTGCTCAGTTGGGATTTGATGAACTTAGTGATGATCTCTTTACTTGGCATATTTTTGGGCAGATTTCTTCTTGTACACGGGCTTTCCCGCATTCTAACTCCTTAACAATCCTTGTGACTTTTCTTGTGTAGGTCTGATGTACTTTCTATTGTATTAGGTAAGCATAGTTAGTTTTTATTTCTTTATTTGCATATTTATATTGGCTAGACAATGAGATTAAAGCAAAGTAGTGATAATTGTTACATTCCCATGGATTCGATACTTGCTATTCCCTATACTATGCAATGAGTATACTTTCCCATATGGGTGGTTTTAGTGTTTAGCATTTTAAATTTAAGACTAGATAATTTGTGGCTTTTGTTATACTATTTCCTATGCACTTGAAACCACCCATCATGTTTTTGGCACCATTGTCGGGAAAAAAATTCTGTGTTCCTTGTTTAATAACTCTTTTGTTTTTTTTTCCTCGACCAAAAACAATCATCAAGTTTGTGGTGTTGTTGCCAACAATTGGCAATATTATGAAATCCTTGAGTCTTGCTAATTTAGTTATGTATATATTTGTAAACACTATGTAAATATTTCCTTTTCTATATGTATATAATACTAATCAATACTTGTATATAGACTTCTTTTCCTTTTTATATGTTGTTTCAATTCTTTATTTTTTGTCTTTGAGATAAATAGATTGTATTGGGTTCTAATGTGTTGTATCATTATGTTTGTTGTCTTATTATTATTATTTTTTTTATGTTGTTATGCGTAGCTATCTTAGAAATTGTATATATAGTAGATACATAGGATTTAATTTTTGCCTTTATATATGGCTTTCTTGTTGTATACTATTGTTGTTGTTGTTGGGGCATTTTGTATTCTTAGGATGGAAGTGTTGGTGTAAATGGATATTATTATGTTGTTGAGGAAATATTATTGTATAATAGCTATGTGTGATTGATTGTTGTACAATAGGATTGGTTTCATTGTTTTTATATGGGTGTTCAAGTTTTGAGAATCAAAGGATTGTTGGTAGTTTTGGTTGTTGTTGTAGTACTATATGTGATGGGTTTATAGAGTTGGTATTATGTTTTTGAGGATTTTTTATTATTGTTCGGGAGATGCTTTGGTGTTTTTGGAAGGTGTGGTATTCATGAATTGGTGGTTGTAGTTGTGAAAGTCTATTAAGATTCTTTTTAGTAAAACCACTACAACCTTGACCTTTTCACTGTTCTTTGGATTTCATTGAATGTATAGTGTGTATGTTATATAATAGTTAATAATATTTGTTATTATTATTGTTGTTGTTGCTGGTACTACTACTAATACTAGTGCTACAACTATTATTATATGATGATTTATTGTTATTAATATTGATACTAATATATTTTTGTACGGCTCCTTGTATTCTTTTTATTTATATTTGCTTTTAAATTATTTTATTTGTCTATTATTTTTTTTAGTCTTAACGTTACTATTTTATCAGCTATGGTATACTATTGTTTTTTTTTTTTTTGTGCAGTATTGAAGATTTTATTCTTTGGACAATCATCATTTTCCCCTATATGACGCAATTGAGTTTCAGGATGCTAAGGGAGTATTTGTTTATCCACTTCTCCATTTTATTTCTTGTAATCCTATTGAAAATGCATAATTTGTTTGATTTGTGGATAATGAGGACATTGTCCGATTTAAGTGTGGAGAAGAGATTGAATAATATTTTTTGTACAATTTTGTATTATTTGTTTTGGAATATTCTTATTTTTGCGCTAAATTTCTTTTTTTTGTATTTTGACTTTTTTTTTTGAAATTTTTTTCATATTGTTGGGTTAGTTTTCAAGGATTGTTGGTATGTGTGTTGATATGTGTTCGTTTGGTGAAGTTATTATTTATCTTTTTACTTAGGAATTCTACTTAAGACTTTTCTAGGAAAGTTTTTTTTTTTTATGTACACTTAGATATTAGGCACGACATAGACTAAGTTTGGATCAGTGAGTTAATCTTGTTTATGCCTTTGAAAATGTTGTGAAGCTTAATTTTTTTAGGATGGATGAAAACTTAGTGATGAAATATAGAGTATGGGTCATATGCTTATCTTTAGTTTTGTGGCTAATCCTAATTATTCATTCATTGATTTGTGTTGTAGGTTATATTACAGAAAATTTCAATGATTTTTTGTATTTTTCAATAAAAAGGTAAATATGAACAAGGAGTATGTAACACCCCACTACCTAGGACCAATAGGGTCGGGGATGTCACCCCGTCCAAAGGACAAGGGGTCTTTATAACTAGGTCACACAAAAGAAAATAAAAGCAGTACTTTAAAATTGAACTTATTACAACCCAAAAATACATGAACAAATTAAATTGTTTGCTACCATCTCTCAAAAAAACACATAAAAAAAAAAAAAACATAAAGTCTTCAAAGCATAGGCAACAAAACTAGCTATTCATCTTCACAGCAGGATCGACCTGAAAACATGGTATAAAAGGTGATGAGATAATAATCTCAGTAAGCCTGTGTGTGCTTTGAGTGTTTCAGGTAAAACAATTCATGTATGCAAGTTATAAAAACTGCATAAGAGAAAGTGCTGGCAAGCATTAACTAATGTTAAAAATAAAGAGTGGTGTTTTGCTTTTCAAACCATACATGTGCACAATAAATACAACCACTCAAATGGGTAGCCATGGGTTACCACACGTTGGGCCCCATGACCATATAACAGTCAGAATGCCACACTTTGTACTGACTGAAAAAGGATAGGTGTATGGCCTATCGGGTGAGATACTCCTCCTTCTCTACACTCAAACTTAGACACAGTCCACATGATTGAAACTTGCTATCTCGGACCGACATGACTAAGTAGTACTGTCACTTCTCCAAGTTGAGTTCATCTTCTGGAGGTAGCCTCCTACTAGAAGACTCGCTCTTGCTCTTCAAAACTAGTACTACTAGCCTACCCTTATTGAGTATTCAATGTTGATTGTCCCACTTGGGAGAAAACTGATAAAGCATCAATTTACTTGGAAATTGCAATTAAGAGTTTCTAAAATTCTTGTCAAAGTTGGATTTTAGCAAGAGTTTAATAGTTGTGCAAAACTGCTTATTTAATTTTCAAATGATTTGCTTGACTGAAATAAAAAGGAAAACAATCCTTAATTACCTTTACAAAATGAGTGTCCATACACATTGCATTTGGCTTGCCATAATAATCTTTTGTCTTCAAATAAGTTTATGCAGGAGCTTACCTGATCCTTTGCTCGCTCGAATTCAAAAATCTTCCAAAGCTGACCTAATCCCACCTAGGGTAAACACAAGACATAAGGTTATGCTCGAGCTATATTTACCTTACACAAATAATTCCAAGTTCAACTAATTACAATCATGACCCTAATGTCCTAGGCTTTAATGCTAGATGATAAAGGATTTTATAAAATAAGTCTAGCTTGATAAGTTAAAATAACTAGGGGTTCTAAAATAATTGTTAATAAGTTATAGGTTCAAACAATAAATCTTGAGTACTATGGCTAATAAATAAACTAGGGTTTAATGGTTAAATTTTAGTAAATGGTAATTTAAAAATAGTTTTATTATAAATAAATAATAAATTACAATTAATTTTTAATTAAATTTTAATAGATTATAAATAATTAGAACTAAATAAAATTAATAATAAATAAATTATATTAAATTTTTGTTTAATAAATAACAAACAAATTTTAATATAAATAATATTTATAAATATAGATAAAAGTTTGAACTATGGTCTACAAGGTCATTAATATTTTACTTATTATTATTTATATAAAATATTTTATTTATTTATTATTATTATATATAAATACATATATATTATTCTTAATAAAAGATATCATTTATTTGACTAGTAAAATATCACTATCTCATTGAATATCCCATTTCCAAAAATTCCTAAGAATTTTGAAATCTTTGCAGAAAAAGCATAGTAATAATTTTAATTAGGGTAATAAAATTTGCTAATCAAAATAGCCTAGGATCAACAAGGTCATGATCCTAATTTTTCTATTGTTAACAAGATTCATGAGCATATATTCCAACATCAATCAACAAACTATTCTATTCATGAACATAGGCTTAAATCTATCCTACTATTACTTGGTCAAATCCCTACTAAGCATAATCATACTCACAGCTTCAATGAAAATAAGAACATAATATCCTATTCACCAAAGGTGACATAACATCTAGCATGCTTAAACCTTCATAATTTCTTAAGACATGGAGAGCATACATCGATTCTCAAGGAATTTCATAAAGCTTAATCATGTTCAATCATTCTCATGCTCCAATCTCAACCCCTTCATACATATGCATATACTCAATCACCCATTCATATTCTATCCTTTCTATCAACATCCACGAGACATGAATTTATAATTTAAAAGAAAGGTTAAGGAGAAATACTTGGTTGATGATTATTTTGATGCAGATTTAAGAAGGTCCACGCGCTTGAGAGTCTTGAATTGTCCAAGAGAGGAGAAAGAAAACAGCTATGGTTGTAGCAACCATTGAGAGAGAGAGAGAGAGAGAGAGAGAGAGAGAGAGAGAGAGAGTATTAGCATGATATGATAAAGATTGAAGGGAAGAAGATGAACAAATGAGTTGTTCTTGGTTACCTTGATGATGTTCTTGAGACTTCAAGGAAAAATCTGGTTTTAATCCGAATACTAATTTTTGTTTTCAAGATTTGATGTTATAAATTCTAGAAATGGACTCTAGGGAGTATGTAGGTGTGTTCTGGAGTTTTTGAGAGGGATTAGAGGTGTTTAGAGTAGTCTTTGGCTTGAAGAAAGGTAGTGTGTGTTCTTGGTATTCTTGGTGGAAATGGAGAGAACTAGAGAGGAATGTTGGTTGCTGAAGAGGGCTGGCTAAATGATTGAGGGTGTTCAAGGATTTTAGTTTTCAGTTTAGGGGGGAAGAGAAAAATCTGATTGTTTGAAATTCAAATAGAGAAATTTAAGGATTGTTTTGAGGTAAAAGATATGTTAATGGTGTTTGATTGATGAAGGTTTCTTGGAGCTGCAATGGAGCTGGTTGGACTGCTGTGTTTTGCTAAAATGAATGAAGGTTGATGGAGCTTTAAGGCTAGCCAAAATTCTGAGCTCAATGGCAGAGGAATTTCTGGTTATGAAGCCTAATCCAAGGGGTATTTTCATGGAACAAATGCTAGAAATTTTGAAATTCAAATGGAAGTTTGATTGGAGTAATTGTAGGAGGAATTTGATGTGTGGGTATGGAGTCCAATTGTGCAAGGTAAGTGGAGATGGTAATGGTGTTCAGTTCATGGCTGACCAAGGGTTAATTTACAGAGGTTTGAGGGTGGTTTTCGGCCAAGGCTTGAAGGGAACAAAGTTGGAAATTTTCTGGTTTCATGATATTCATGGTTCGAAGGTTTGTTGAATTTTCTGTGCTCCAGCCCGATTTGTAAAGGGTTTTGAGAGATATTTGAGGGTCCTTTAAGGCTGGTTTCCAACCTTCTTTATGGAGGAAAAGCAGAGGCATTTTGCTGAGTTGATGACAGAAGAAAATAGCTCCAATTCTAGGCTGCTATGCAACGAAAACTGTCCAGAATTTTTTTCGAGTTTGCACAGTTTTTGTGCAGTCCAATTTTGCATAGGAATTTCTGTCTTCAAGCTGAATAAATTGGCCATTTTTCTAATAGAAAATGAGTAGGAAACATGGCAAAGTTTTTCGAAAGCTAGGCTCGTCAAAACCTGGAAAATTTCCAGATTTCTTCCATGAAGAATATGAACACTATAGAGTTGAGGTTGAAGGTTCAACTATGGTGATTAATTTCCCTTGGGAACCTCCCCTAACTCCTCTCCTATTTTCAGTCAATTCTCCAACCTCCAAGATTTATTTTCAAAATTCAAAGACCAAGAATCCTTACTGAATTTTCTGGAATTAAAAATATGAATTTGGATAAATTTTGAACAAATTTAATTGGTGATGAGGTTAGGACAAGCTAGAGGTAATAAAAGGACAAGAATTCCTCTAGAATTCTTTTCAGGACATGATGATAGGATTAGGACATTCTCTTCATATCTCCCTTAGGACAACATTCCTATTTTTATGGAATGCAAGAAAACAAAATTCACACTTAACTAAGATAATCATGATAAAAACTTAAATAATGGGATTTGAATTCATGACCTTAGAGATTAATTCCAAAGCTCTAACCACTAAACCACAAAAACACTTGTTCTTATTTTCTCACCCAAATATTCTTCTTATTTAATCCTCAAGCTATCTTCCTATTTTGACCTCAAGAAAAATTACCATTTTATCCTTCCTACTCAATAAGCATAACTAAGCCCTTTTAACCTATAAATCATAATTTTAAAGCACATAAAATCATTCAAATATATATATATATTCATGCAAAATGATATAAAATGCATTATAACCTCCTTACTCTAGGGTTGGCTTTAGGTGGGGTCTCACAGAGTAGGTTGCTAAATGCACCTGCTAAAGTGACGAGAAAAAATGCTCTAGGAATGCAAAAATGCATGTCCTATGACAAAAAACAACACGCGATGAAAAAGAAAAAAAGTAAGAAAAAAGAAAAAGAAAGAAGGGCAAAAAGAAGAAAACGCAAGGGATGCAAAAAAGCATTTAAGTTAAAATCACTATAAATGCATTCCCTAGAAAGAAAAATGAGGGGCACCTATTTTGCCAATTCAAATTCAAATGTATTATTGTATTGTTTTTATCAAGTATAAACTATTGTTGTATTGTAACGTAGCCTAGGTAATATATATACTTGGGATAGCTACGAGACTTGAGTGAGTTCTTGGATGCTATCTTATATAAATCACTTTGTTTGAAATTCTTGATCAGAGATATTGAGTGAATTACATTTATTTGGTATAATCTTGTTTAATTTCACTTTGAGGTTCTTGGTTGTGTCTAGATTAATATAAGGGTATACATGGGATTAACTTGGATAGATTGGTGTTGTGATGAATTCTAAGTGGAGGAAGAAAAAATGTCTTTATTATTTTGACATTTTTGCAAATATGGTAAGTTGTTCTTGATGACTCACCTAGAATGCTATGTAGAATATTTGTCATTGTACTTGTGAACTAGTGATTCATTGTCTTTGTGAAATAAATGTATTTTTCTCAATTTGTACACTAGTTAACTTTGAAAAAATATAGGGTGTTATATTTGTTTATTAGTCAATTCTTTGTTTGTGAATAAGTGTGGTTTGCTTGAAGACAAGCAAAGGTTTAAGTGTGCGGGTGTGTGATGAGGGCTCATCACATACATATTTTTTAGTATTTTTGTGCTTTAATTGTAGTAAATCTTTGTTGAAATCACCACACGCCACACCATTCTCATCTTGTTTTTGTAAGAAATATAGAAAAGACCACATCCCTAGGCCGCCTAGTGTGATTGTGGTGTGCATATTTTTCTAGAATAATTTGTAGCCCAGGGAAGTAGAAGTACCCTAGGCCGTCTAGCATATGTTTTGGTTTGTAAATGTCCAACAAGCTGGTGGCAAGCTAACCTTAAGTTCCCCTAGCCACCTGCTTTATCTAAAAATATGTATATGTAGTTTAGGTGGTGGCCTAGGAAAGTTTAACTTCCCTTGGCCGCCTTGTCAAAATATAATATATACATGTATTTTATGTTGTTTAGGTAGCAGCCCATGGAAGAATAACTTCCCTAAGCCACCTAGATAAGTTCCAAGGCACGCTCTGGTAGAAGCTTGGTGGCCTTCTAGAAAACCTAGCGGCCTAAGGAAGTTTCACTTCCCTGGGCCACCCACTTACCCCTAAAAGCACAAAAATGCACAATTTCACGAGTTTTCTGATTTTTTTTTTCTTTACATGTTTCCATTGTACACTATACATAAACCATTATAAACCCTAGAAAAGGCATCCTTGGTTCGCTAGCCCCAAGAGATCCATTAGGGACGTCATAAGATTCTCCAACGAAGGGAAGATCATAGAGAAGCAATAAGATAAAGGAAGGGTGGTTTAAGGAAATCCAAGGAAGAAAGTGTTCAAGATCTAGTCTTTTAGTAAAGTCCTCTCTTTTTCTTTGTATTACACTTCACAATGTTGAGATTTATTTTATTTTAATTGTATTTAAGGGATGGACCCTAATTTATGTTCTTGTATTGAGTTGTTATTATTATTTATTGAATTCCTATTCTTGTATTTGACTACTTGGGTATTTTTATGTTGGATTGATTGTTTGGATTTGATTGATTTCTTCAATTAATTGGTTCGCTCTTATTGATTTTGAGAGATAGGGTTAGGAGCTGAACACCAAATTAATTAGTCCAATATTTATTTTCCTTTGATTAACACAAGATATAGGTTGAAGGATTAGAACTTGGTAGTAAATGGGTTTTAAATAGTGTCGAGAGATAGGGCTATTAAGGCTTCTGAGTACCTTTTAGGTGATAGGTGGGTGTAATGCTTCCTTGGGTTAGGTTGGTTAGGTAGAGATAGCAATTCGTTGAGCCTTTGGAAATGAATCTCGTAACTCAAGAGAGAATGAGTTTTATTTTTGAAAACTCATACCGGTGCTCAAGTTAAGATTTAATAAACTTAGTGATAATCTCTTTATTTGACATATTTGAGGGGGGGGGATTTCTTGTTGTACATGGACTTTCCCATATTCTTACTCTTGACAATCCTTGTGACTTTTCTTTTGTGGTTTTGATGTACTCTCTATTGTATTAGGTTATCTTATTTAGTTTTTATTTCTTTATCGGTATATTTATATTGGCTAGACAATGAGATTAGAGCAAAGTAGTAGCAATTGGTAAGTTCCCATGAATTCGATACTTGCTACTCCCTGTACTATGCAATAGGTATCCTTGAGTATATGTGTGGTTTTATTGCTTAGCATTTTAAATTTAAGACTTGATGATTTGTAGCTTTAGTTATACTATTTCCTATGCACTCAAAACCACCCATCAAGTTTTTGGAGCCATAGTCGGGGAAAACTCTGTATTCTTTGTTTAATAATTCTTTCATTTTTTCCTAGCACAAAAAACAACCATCACATCCTATAGGTGATTTTGTCAGGACTCTAGAGATTGGAATAAGAATACAATGCTTAGCAAACAAAGTATCTTGGAGATCTTAACTCTTAGAATACTTACACATTTGCTATAACAAGATTCTATTACTACCACTAAATAATTATCCATGTAATTATCTCATAGTTAGGTTATCCAATGTACTTGTTCTAGTAATATGTATCAACATATTAACTTTGAGTATCACAATACTCACGGATGTGAGAACCACCACCGGATCAAATCTGGAAGTTTAAGACGTACTAGTCTTAATATTAGTGTTTTTCCTTAGAGGCAATCACTTGTACATTATGTATGATACATTTTATTTTAATAAAAGACATTATTTATCTTACAGCTTTCTTTTGTGTAAAATAACTGTTAGATAAAGTCCCTAGTACAACACTGTATTCAGGAAATCATGATATGAGATTCCTACTATACTGTATAGTGTTAGTACTTAAATAGTCCCTAGTCATAGTATTAATAAGACAGGACATCATTAATGCGTTAAGACTAGCATGTATTAGACTTCCTGATTTGATCAGGCGGTGGTTCTTATATCCGTGAGTATTGAGATAATCAAAGTTAATACATGGATGTTTGTTAATGGAACAAGTTCATTAGATGACCTAGCTATGAGATAATCGTATGGATAACTATTTAGTGCTAATGATATAATCTCAATATAGCAAACGTGCAAGTATCCTTAGACTTGAGATCTCCAAGGTACTTTGTTTACTAAGCATTGTACTTTGATTCCAATATCTGGAGCTCGATTGAGGGCTGCCTATAGGATGGATATTGGATACATTGTGAGGTAAACGAAAGTAGTTGAGAGGGTCAATAAATGATTCACCACTCCTAATAGCAAGGACGAATATCTCACGGCTACTTGTAGGAATTACTATTCGAGAAGTCCTTGGCTAAGGTGATTGTGTATTAGAAATAGTTCCAATTGATACACATCTAGAGTAGTGGGTTACTAGTACAAGTACTATTGTATTCAGGCCAGAATTAATTCTGGTGGAAGTTGGCACTAATTCCATACTCCAAACCGAATGAGATATTGTATGGTGAAAAGAGTTAATTGCACTGTAGTTTGTTAAGGGTTCATGTCAAGCCACTTGACTTCCTGGACTCTTGGGTGGTCATGATATGTTTCTAGATACCACTCATCATCTGAGAATATGGGTTTATTAATTGATGAACTAAAAAACCAATTCTGATTAGAATTAATAGGATTAGTTATAATTAATTATGGATTATTAATCTCAAAGATGTTTGAATTAATTCATATTCGCTACCAATTGACTGGGAAACCTAATAAGTCACACACAATAGAGGATTATATACTCAAGATGTTATTTGATAATGTAGTGGGGTTAATTGTGAGAAAGAGAAGTTGTTATGGCCAAATTATAATTAGTTAAATTAATGGTCAAAATTGTAATTGTGAGAACTTAATATTTCTAATTACAATTAGGGAATTCTAACTGTTTTAGAATTTTGAGATTGGAGTATTTTTTTGAGTAGCATTTCATGTTATATAGGCGATATAACACACGGAACCCTAAGCAAGTGTAAGACACGAAAACTCCAACCCTAGCAACATAACCTTCTCTTCTTCTTCTTCTTCTTCTTCTTCTTCTTCTTCTTCTTCTTCTTCTTCTTCTTCTTCTTCTTCTTCTTCTTCTTCTTCTCTCTCTCTCTCTCTCTCTCTCTCTCTCTCTCTCTCTCTCTCTCTCTCTCTCGCTGCTCCTGAAGCAAATAACCCTAGCCGCTATCTTGTTTCTGCTAGCACAGAAAATCTTGGTGCTTGAGTGTGTACTTTATGTGGATTTCTATTAAAGATAATCACACACTGTGATTATAATGTTAGGACGTTCAACTCTCATGGTGTTTCGTCAAGAGGATTGCTGGATCATGCCTCGACTTGAAGAAGGAAAAGTTTGTTTTCCACACGATCAAAGAAAGGTAAAAAGCTATTACCTTTGTTCTTTTTGTGTCTTATTTTCCACATATATGTGGATCCTAGGATGGTATCTCATTTTATTTTTCCGCTACACCATTTATGATATGTGTGAGATACCCAACACTTAACTCATTATGATGTCCTATCTCATTAATTATATGACTAGGGATAATTTAAATACGAACACTATCCAGTATAGTAGGAACCTCACATCATGATCTCTGTCATGATTTCCATAACACAATGTTGCACTTGAGATTTTCTCTAACAGTTATATTGACATGAAAATATAAATAAAACAAACTAAAACCTAAAGAGTACCTTATATTATTAAATAAATGTGCAATATACAAAATAAATATGATTGCCTCTGTGGCATAATACTAACAAACTCCCATTTGTACTAAAGCCAATCATTCATGTATCTAATACTAAATGATTCAACATGTCTATCATTTTTCTTCTGGGATAGTGCTTTAGTATGTGAGTCAGCTATGTTCTCATCAGTGGGAACTCTTTCTATCTTTACATCTTATCTATTTATGATCTCCCAGATTAGGTGATAGCGTCTTAGTACAAGTTTGGATCACTGGTGAATCCGTGGATCATTTGCTTGTGCAATAGCTCCATTATTATCATAATACAGAGATCTTGGTTCAACAATGCTAGGAACCCCTCCAAGCTCTGTCTCAAACTTCTTGATCCAAACTGCTTCTTTAGCTACTTTAGAAGCGGATATGTACTCAGCTTCCATCGTTGAGTCGGTAATAGTATCTTATTTGAAACTTTTCTATCTTATTGCATCTCCACACAACGTAAATACATAACCAGATTATGATTTTAAATCATCTTTATCAAATTAAAAATTGATATCAGTATACCTGTTTGTTTTCAAATCACATTCTTCATATACCAATAATACATTCTTAGTCCATCGCAAGTACTTAAGAATATTCTTCACAGTCATCTAATAACCTTTAGTAGGGTCAAATTAGTATCTGCTCATTAAACTAAGAACACAGGATACATTGGGCCTAGTACATATCATAGCATACATAATGGATCCAATTGTTGAGGCATATGGAATCATACTCATGTGATCCCTTTCAATATATGTCTTAGGAGACATTAACTTTGAAAGGCTTACCTCATGAGATATAGGTAAGAATCCCCTTCTAGTTTGATCCATGCTAAACCTCTTTAGTACTTTGTCCATGTATATAGATTGAGAAAGACCTAGCAACCTTTTTGTTCTATCTCTTTAGATCCTTATTCCAAGAACATAGGTTGCTTCTCCAAGGTCTTTCATGAAGAATTTCTCAGATAACTAAATTTTTACTGATTGAAGGAAAAGTATATCATTTCCTATTAGTAATATATCATCTACATAAAGCGACAAGAAAATGACTGCACTCCCACTAACCTTCTTGTATACATAAGGTTCATCCATCTTTTGAATGAAACCAAACTCTTTGATTATTTTACCAAAACAGATGTTCCAACTCTTAGAAGTATGTTTAAGTGCATAAATGGACCTTTGCAGCTTGCACACTTTTGTTCAATTATTGGACGTGGAACCCTCAAGTTGTGTCATATGTTGAAAATGGCAACTTTGGGAGTTAATAATTTTTAACTCATGATTAGTTAGCCTAAAACAATTAATGAGAATTGTTCTTGACATGTTAGAGATTGTTTTGATTATGGTAAAAGCCATTTTCATGGTGGGAATCCATAATTAAATGTTGTTAAAGTTGGGTGTTTAACCATTTAGGAACTCATGTTAGACATGAGTCCCACATGGGAAAAATTGAGGAGTGTGGAAGCCTTTATATACTAAAAGGCTTTTCTATAGACTTAATAGAAAAGCCTAAGGTATAGAGGATGCAACAAGCACGCGCCGCCCACCCGGTTCATAGAGTTCGGCTTGGCCTATGTTTTCACGTTCCTCTATTTTTATTTGGCCTAATTAACTCTAACTTGAAAAGGAAAATGAAACATAAAATCTATTAAGGAATTGGGATTTCCTAATCCGAATTGGGTTTTAATTTTTCCTAAGGCGAAATTAAAAGAAGGAACAGAGCCTCCATTAGGGTTAACCCTTTTTCGTGCTTTTTGCTTCCTGAGAGAAAATTCGCCTCTTCCATTCTCTCTTCACGATCCATAATTTTTTGCTTATCGAGACCGGTGAACTGAGGGGATTTTCAAGGTGATCGCCGTTGGTGTGCGTCGACAGCGATCTGAGACCGTCTTATCCTGCAAGGAGTGTCGCAGTACCCATCATAGTTGAGTGGGGCGAATAACTTCTTGAAGGCAAGCCAGTATTAGACTGGTGATTTGGTCAGCAGTACAGAACGTTGCGGCGCAGCTTGTCCAGAGGAGTGTCGGCGCCTGGTATGTTCTGGTAGAACAGCAAGCAAGTCTCTCAAGTATCCTACTGACTTGTCTATTGAGTTTGAATTCGGTTTAGTTACATCAAGTTTGGACTGTGTGGTCTTGCCGGCATTGTTGATATTTGATAATTACATGTGTTAGATCCCTGGTCGGGTATAAGCAGTGCTTGTTCAATTCAGTTGAGTTGCCTGTCTATGCTCGTAGGTACCCTGTTTTCTAATAGTCTTCAATAAGTTATTCTGCAATTATCTGTTTGTGTGCAATGGCCAGTTCGTCAGGTACTGCATCTGTTGCGTATAAGCCTTTGGTTGACTTGAATGGTCTGCTAGACAAGTTTAATCCAAGGCAGAATTTCAAGCGTTAGCAACAACGCATGAAAATTTGGTTGACCATGAAGGACTTATTGTCAGTAGTGTAGGTAGACAGGCCTATACCAACTGAAAGGCATCCTAGAGTAGCTAAGATTGCTGCGTGGGATAAACAGAACAATGTAGGCAGAGGGGCAATACTATCAGCATTGACAAATGCTCTCTTTGATGTCTACTGTTCTGAGTCATACACAACAAAGATGCTATGGATGAATTGGATAGGAAATATAATACCGATGATCAAGATCTAGAAAGGTATTATGTCTCCAAATTCCTGAAGTTTCAGATGGTTAAGGGTAAGTATGTGACTGAACAAACTCAAGAGTTGCAATTGATTATTCATTTTCTTCATGAATCGGATATGAAACTTCCTGAGAAGTTCCAAGTGATGTCAGTGATAGAGATGTAACACCCCGCTACCTAGGCCCAACAGGGCTAGGGATGTCGCCTCGTCCAAAGGACAAGGGGTCTTTATAACTAGGTCACACAAATAAAAATAGCGGATTAAAAATAATAACTTAACTTAAAATTTATTACAACCTAAGAATAAATCCACGAATAAAACCATGAATTCCCAAAAGAAAAACAAATCCATAAATGAAATCATCCACTCTTAACTCCCCAAAGAAATGCATAAAAATAAAAGACAACATTCTCTTCCAAGGCAGATAATACTTGCTATTCATCCCCACAGCAAGATCGACCTGAAATCATGGTAAAAAGGTGATGAGACAGAAATCTCAGTAAATCCGTATGTGCTTTAGGTGTTCAGTGAAAACAGTTCGTGGATGCAAAGTGTGAAATCTTTATAAGAGAAATATTGGCAAACAATAAACATTAGTCAAAAGCAAGAGTGGTGTTTTCCTCTTTTTGAAACCATACAAGTGCACAATAAAATCAACCACTCATAAATGTGGTAATGGGTTACCACACGTTGGGCCCTATAACCATACAACGGTCAGAATGCCACACTTTGTGCAGACTGACAAAAGAAATACTGGCAAGCAATGAATGATGTTCAAAAACAAGAGTGGCGTTTTGGCTTTCAAACCATACAGGTACAATAAAATCAAACCACTCAAAAAGGGTGGTCATAGGTTACCACACGTTGGGTCCCATGTCCACATGGTCAGTATGCCACACTTTGTGCATACTGCCAGTCAGAATGTCACACTTTGTGCAGACTGACAAAAGTAGGTGATCAGCCTACTGGGCAAGATACTCCTCATTCTCTATACCCTAAACAACAACCGGGTGTCCATTCCGGCACAATACAGTCACTTGACTGAAAATAAACTGCTAGCTCGGACTGGTATGACTCACTGGACTGACATCTTATCCGGGAAGGACTCACCCCTCAGAGGTGGCCTCCTACTGAGGGACTTACCCTAACCCTTCCAAGACTAGTCCTAGTAGTCCACCCTTATTGAGTACTCAACGACGTTTCCCTCTTGGGATAAAATGAACAAAACATGATTCCACATGAAACTGGCAATTTAGGGATCTCCAAAGCCGTTATCAAAATCAGTTTTAGAAAGTATTTGAGTTTGAGTAAATTTGCTCAATAATTCAATTGTTTGAAATAAGGAAGAATTCCACCCTCAATTGCCTTTATATACATGAGCGTACATACACTCTACATTTGACTTGCCATAAAGAAAACGTTTCACATCAGTCAGGTTTTATGCAGGAGCTTACCTGATCCTTGCTCACAACAAAGGTCTCCAACAGCTGACCTAACCCCGCATGGGCAAATACAAACCACAATCAAACTCAAGCCAGAATCCACTTTCTCAATTTAAAACAACTTAACTTACTACTACCATGATCCTAGTGTCTCAAGCTTTAAGGTCAAACAATAAATAAATAGGTTTATAAGCTAAGCCTAATTTGATATTTAAAATAATTAATGTTTTGAGAAATATGTACTAAAAAGTTGAAGGTTTAAATCTTGCTAAGAAAGATTTAGAGTTTATTTGACGAAGAGTCTTAGGTGGAATTACGTAAAATAACGATTTATTAATAATTTAGTTGTTAGAAAATAATTGATAACTAAAATTAGTTGAAAATAAATTTAATGAGTCTTGCTTGAAAGATAATAAATAAATTTTTAATGGGTTTTGATTAAAAGATAATAATTAAATTTTTAGTAATAAATATTTTACTAATTATGATTATTTCCATAAAAGGCTTTATTTGATATTATCATTTTATATATAATATCTATATATTTTATTTTTCTAGCAAAAGCTATTATTTATTTGACTAAAATATCCTTATTATATACAATAATCCAAATTTACCCCTCCTAGGGGTTTTTTTTTTTTTTGGAAATTACTAGCAAAATCCCATTATGAAATATTTTATTCAAGAAATAAAAATTAGCTTAGGGACAACTAGATCATAATCATACTTCTATGGCTAACCACAATTAAGGACATATACAATCCTTCAATTCATCAAATCATCTAAATCATTCATATAAGCATAGATCTAAATTTATCAAGACATGATCGAGCCCCTACTAGCATAAATATGATCATGGCTTCAACAATCCAACATGAATATAAATCCTATTCACCAAAGGTGACATAATCTCTAGCATACTTCATCACAAATACTACCTATGACATAGAGACATGCATTAAACCTCCAATCATCATACAATCAACCAAGATAATCCATCCATGCATAAATCCCATCTCCTTCATATTCATACATACATTCATGCTTCAACCTCAACAATATATACTCAAACCTTATCCACAATCCATCTTCTATCAACATCATCCTAGAGACATAAATCTAGAATTTAAAAGAAGGGTTAAAACGGCTTACTTTATTGATGAATTCCTTGAAGTAGTTTCGAATGAATCTCAAGCCCTAGATGCCTAAATTCGTCCAAAGGAGATGAAGGAAGAATAGCCATGGAGAAGAAACCATTCGGCCAAGTAAGTGAGTGGTTCGGCCAAGAGAGAGAGAAAGAGAGAAGAAGAAGGCTCATTAGCATGCTTAAACACATATATGTTCATTAGAGATTGAAGATTAGCGAAGATGAAGTTGATTGAATAATCCTACCTTGAAGATGTTCTTAAGCCTTCACAAAATTTCTGGTTTTTTATCCAAAAGTGCAAGTTGGATTTTGGAGTTTGATGTTAAAAATGGTGTTGATGGACTCACAGCTATAAGTAGGTCAAATCTGGCAATTTTAGTGAAGGTTTGAAGTGATTTGGAGAGGTATTAGGTGAAAAAAAGTAGTAGGTGTTCTTGGTGTAGTGTGTGTGTTCTTGGAGATTGAAGGGAATTGAGAGATTGTAGTGTAGCTGTCGAAAATTCTGAGGAAATTAGGCTAGCCGAATTTCTGTAGGGTTTAGGGAGTTGTTTCTCAGATTTGGAAGGAAAAAGGGAAGATTAGTTGTCACAATCCTTGAAGAATATTTTTAGGAAGTGAATTTGGAAACTAAATATTCCAAGAATATCTTGATTGTTGGAGAGTTATGGAAGTCTACCATGGCTGACTGTTTGAGCAGAATTTCGGTGGGGTTAATGCTGGTCTATGGGAGCTTACAGTGGCCGAAATTAGGGTGCTTAATGGTGAAGAAGAAGTCTGGTTATTTGGGGAATGCATTATGGGAAGTTGCTAAACAAAGGTGGCTGGAATTTTGGAAATCAATCAAGCTAAATTGCAGGGATTTGTTGGAGAGATTTTTGGACAGCCATTGCTGAATTTCGTGCAGAAGCTTAAGGGGGGCAATGGAGCTTTGCTACTGGAGGTTTAAGGAAGGTTTTTGCAGAATAAGGTTGTTGTTTCGGTTGGGAGAAAAATAGAAAACAAAACTAGAACTTGGACTGCCCAGAATTTTCGCTGGGCAGAATTTTTCTGGGTAGATTTTCGGCTGCCATTTCCAGCCGAGTTGCAGAGGCTTTGAAGGGGGACTTCAAGAGTTTTCAAGGCTGGTTTCCAGCCTTCTTCATGGAGGAAAAACATGGCTAAGGTGCTGCACAAAATCTGGAAGAAAATAACTTGGTTTTGGACTCTCAAAGTGGCTATTTGTACAGGAATTTTTCCTGTTATTGCTCCAGCTTTGAGCAATCCGAAAATGGCCAAGAAATTCAGATTGTAAACTGATCCTAAAGAACATTTTTCTGGAAGCATTTGGAAGGGAATGTTAGCTAAGAAAGTCGACATTTTGAAGGCACAACAAGCTGGAAAATTTCAGCTCATTCCAAGAAGGAAGATGAACTAGCTAGATGGAATTTTCAGCCAACTCACTAGAGGGATTTTCCTCTTGGAACTTCCCACAACTCTTCCACATTTTTTAGACCATAAGAAGTCTTTTACCAAGACATTTTGATCCTACAAGATCACAACACTTTACTGAAATTTCTGGAAAGAAAATGGCTAGAATCACTTGATCAAACTAATGAGTTGAGAATTAAGAAAAAATCAAAGATCAAGGAAAAATGAATTCCTTTTGGGAAATTCAAGTAGGTAAGGGTGCAGAATGAGGTTGCTCCTAACATGTCTCTCTTAGGACATCATCCCTACCTTATTCCAAGCTCATAAGGCCGAAATTACTCTTCCCCAAGCAAAAATAAAATTAAATCAAGCTAAAGCTTCCATGATGGAATTTGAACCCTAGTCTTCAATAATTAATTCTAAGGCTCTAACCACTAAACCACATCAACTCTTGCTGATATTTTTTCTAGAAAAATTATTTTCTATTCAATCCACAAGCTATTTCCCTATTTTCACATCGGGCTAAAATTACCATTTTGCCCTTCTCACACAATACTCATCAACAAGACTTTAAGACAATAAAACTCAAATCCAAAGCACATAAAAATCATATAGAATATATTTAATCATGAAATAAAATATAATATGCATCCCAACCCCCTTACTCTAAGGTTGGTTACCACTGGGGTTTCACAAGAGAAATTTCCTAAGTCTTGGGAGGACTTTGGTATGTCCCTCAAACACAAGACGGAGAAGATTTCTCTAAACGATCTGATGAAATCAATATCCATTGAGGTGCAACATAGAAATAATAGTCATATTGTACCTGTGGAGTCTAATGTTCATGCGGTGACTACTGGGAAGAAGAGCAACAATCAGAGGAATGTGGGGGTTAACTCAAACTCTAAAAACATAAACAAGACAAAAGGCAAGGTCAAGAAGAAACCGAAAGCGAACAAACCATGCTGGAATTATGGTCAAGTTGGACACTGGGTTAAGGACTGTTCGTCTAAAAAGCCCAAAGTCAAACAAGGATCAAATTCTAAAGCACAAGTCAATGTGGTGGTAGAGGATACTAGTTAAGCGGAAGCTGATTTGAGTACACACCTTGCTGAGGTTTGTACCATTGAGGCTGGGACTGGCATCACTACTTTTAATGATGATGGAAGGTATGTTTTTGTTAACCCAGATGTCTTTACTATTTATGAGCCACTTGAATGGCTGGTTGATACTGGAGCAAATGTACACGTTTGTGCTAATAAATTACTTTTTGTGTTTTACCAGCCTATTCAAGGAAAAACTGTGAAGATGGGAAACTCAGCTGCAGCCGATATGTTGGGGATTGGACGCGTGGACTTGAAGTTTCCTTCAAGGCATATTTTTTCTCTCCATAGGGTGCAGCATGTTCTAACAGTTCGTAGAAATATTCGTAGTGGTTCATGTTTAGTTAGAGAGGGTTATGAATTCACTTTCAAATATAATAAAGTAGTGATTATGCACTATAATTCTTTTGTTGGCAAAGGTTATTTGTTAGATGGTTTGTTTAAGTTAAGAGTTGAACCATTTATTTCTCATTTGAATAAAACTTCTTCTGTTGAGAATTTTGTTTATCCTATGGTGCATATGATTGAATCCACTAATATTTGGCATAGCATACTTGGACATTTAAATTTGAATTCTGTTAAAAGAATGATGAATTTAGACTTGATCCCTAAACATTCAATTGATAAGAAGAATAAATGTCAAGTGTGTATGGAAGCTAAAACAACCAAGAAACCCTATCATTCAATTGAAAGGGATTCAGAAATACTTGATTTAGCTTACATAGACATTTGTGAATTCAATGGCTTGTTGACTAGGGATCATAAGAAATACTTCATTACTTTTATTGACGATTGTAGTAAATATTGCTACGTTTATTTACTTAAACATAAAGATGAAGCACTTGAAAAGTTTCTCATATTTAAAAATGAAGCTGAAACTCAAACTGGCAAGAAACTTAAAATGTTAAGATCTAATGGAGGTGGATAATATGGATCTAATCCATTTGTTGAATATTGCCAAAGTAATGGCATAATTCATGAGGAGACACCCCATTATTCTCCCCAGTTTAATGGGATTGCTGAACGGAAAAATAGAACATTTAAAGATATGATCAATAGTTTACTTTTAAATTCTGGATTGCCTAAGTATATGTGGGGTGAGGCTTTGAATACGGCTTGCCATATTCTGAACAGAGTCCCTCATAAACATAAAGAGGTAACTCCATTTGAAATCTAGAAAGGTAGGAAACCTAACTTAAAATACTTCCATGTGTGGGGTTGTCTTGCAAAAGTTCTAATCCCTGAACATAAAAGGAAGAAGTTAGGACCAAAGACTGTTGATGCCATCTTTATTGGTTATGTGGAAACAAGCTATTCCATTAGGTTTTTGGAAATTAAGTTCGAAATACCTGGTATAGATTGTAATATTATTATTCAATACTGTGATGCTACATTCTTTGAGGATGTGTTTCCCATGAAAACTGGTTTACCTCAAGATGTTTCTACTTTAGATTCAGCCTTAACATCTGATTCCATTCCTGATCATGCGAAAAGGATGAAAGATGTGGGGGTAGGTCCAAATAGTTCCAATACTTAAATTAAGGAATTGGAAGAACCTAGAAGGAGTAAGAGAGTTAAGGTAGTCAAGAACTCTGCAAGTGATTTTGTCACTTACAATGTTGAGGACGAACCTTTGACTTTTCAAACAACTATGGCTTCCTTAGAAGCAGTGGCATTGGAAAGGAGCTGTCAAAAGTGAGATGGATTCCATTATTTCCAATGGGATATGGGAATTGGTAGATCTCCCTCCTGGGTGCAGTACAATTGGATGTAAATGGATATTTAAGAAGAAACTTTAACTAGATGGGACTATAGATAAGTATAAAGCCAGATTAGTTGCCAAAAGGGTTTAGACAGAAAGAGGGAATAGATTATTTTGATACATACTCTCCTGTCGCTCATTTGACTACAATCCGAGTGTTAATTACATTGGTTTCTATATATGATCTCACCATCCACCAAATGGATGTGAAGATAGCTTTTCTTCATGGTGATCTTGAAGAAGAGATATATATGGATCAGCCTGAGGGATTTGTAGCCAAATGAAATGATTGAAAAGTTTGTAAACTTGTGAAATCCCTATATGGTCTAAAACAAGCACCCAAACAATGGCATGAAAATTTTAATAAAACTATTTTATCATTTGGCTTCAACATAAATGAGGATGACAAGTGTTTTTACTGTAAGGTTAAAGGTAATGCATGTATTGTTCTATGCCTGTATGTGGATGACATTTTGCTATTTGGGTCCAATGTTGAGATAATTAATGAGACTAAATCATTCTTGAAAAGTAAGTTTGAAATGAAGGATATGGGAGTAGCAAATATAATTCTTGGCCTAAAGTTGATTCGCTCAACTGAGAGGATAACCATTTCTTAAACTCACTATGTTGAGAGTGTTCTTGAGAAATACGATTATCAAAATTGTAGAATTGCTAAAACTCGAAGTGACCCTTCTGTAGCTTTGTACAAGAATGAAAGTGGAGTTCCTATGTCTCAATTAAGATATTCTCAGATCATTAGTAGCTTGCAATATCTTGCAAATGGCTCAAGTCCAGATATTTCATTTTCTGTATCTAAGCTGGCAAGATATACAAGTTTTCCAAATCAGACTCATTGGGAGGCCTTGGATAGAGTACTAAGGTACTTGAAGGGAACAGTGTCCCTTGGGCTGCATTATGGGAAATTCCCTGCTATATTTGAAGGGTATAGTGATGCAAGCTAGACAGTCAAGAACTCTGGTAGCAATGGTTGCACTGGATATGTTTTTACATTAGGTGGCAGTGCAGTCGCCTGGAAGTCTTGTAAATAGACTTTGATAACTCGGTCAACTTTTGAGGCTGAGTTATGTGCCTTGGATACTACTGGAACGGAAGCTGAATGGCTGTATGGACTATTGTCCTCTTTGCTAATGATCAGCAAACTCGTTACTGCTATATCTATGCCTTGTGACAGTCAATCCACAATTGTAAAGATAAAGAGTACCAAGTATAATCAAAAGACTAAGAGACACATCCAAGTTAGACTTAAGTCTACAAGAGAGTTAGTGTCTGAAAGGGTAGTGTCTGTTAACTTTGTTGGATCCAAAGATAACATTGCAGACCCCCTAACTAAGGGACTAGAAACATCCTTGTTCCTTAAATTTAGGTTGGGAATGGGACTGATAACCCAGAAATGATTCACCTACAGTGGCAACCCAACTGACCAAGTGAAGATCCCACAAGGTAGTTCAATGTGGTATAAACAAGCTGTTTGAGTGAATCTGGCACCAATTCTGATACCTTTGTATCTAGGTCCTTTCCCTGAAAGCATGTGGTGTGGTTACTGCAATTAGTAAGAGTTTTAACTCTGAATGGGATCAAGTCTTTTAGACAAGATGCTAGCAGTACATCATTGGAGATCACCAACTATGTGAGTGTTGTTATGTGACCGCAACTAAAGGGAATTGGGTTTTCTTTGAATACACTCATGAGTTAGAATCAGGACGCATGGCCATAACGTGTCAACCCTAAAGATTGTCTCCATAGCCGATAATCTATTGTTACCAATGGACGCCATCACATTCAAGGTTCAGATTCAAGGCTTAAGTCCATCTATTCCTGTGGGGGCATAAGTTAGATAACTTAAGTAGTGGTTCAAATTGGAAGGCACTATTATCGAAAACAGATTATGTAAATCCTAAATAGTCTTTAACTATGGATTTGTGGGGGATTGTTGAAAATGGCAACTTTAGGAGTTAATAATTTTTAACTCATGATTAGTTAGCCTAAAACAATTAATGAGAATTGTTCTTGACATGCTAGAAATTGTTTTGATTATGGTAGAAGCCATTTTCATGGTGAGAATCCATAATTAAATGTTGTTAAAGTTAGGTATTTAACCATTTGGGAACTCATGTTAGACATGAGTCCCACATGGGAAAAATTGAGGAGTGTGGAAGCCTTTATATACTAAAAGGCTTTTCTATAGACTTAATAGAAAAGCCCAAGGTATGGAGGATGCCACATGCGCACGCTGCCCACCTGGCCTGGCTCGAGCTTGGGCTTAGCCTATGTTTTCACGTTCTTCTATTTTTATTTGGCCTAATTAACTCTAACTTGAAAAGGAAAATGAAACATAAAATCTGGTAAGGAATTGGGATTTCCTAATCCGAATTGGATTTTAATTTTTCCTAAGGCGAAATTAAAAGAAGGAACAGAGCCTCCATTAGGGTTAACCCTTTTTCGTGCTTTTTGCTTCCTGAGAGAAAATTTGCCTCTTCCATTCTCTCTTCACAATCCATAATTTTTTGCTTATCGAGACCGGTGAACTGAGGGGATTTTCAAGGTGATCGCCGTTGGTGTGCGTCGACAGCGATCTGAGACCGTCTTATCCTGCAAGGAGTGTCGCAGTACCCATCACAGTTGAGTGGGGCGAATAACTTCTTGAAGGCAAGCCAGTATTAGACTGGTGATTTGGTCAGCAGTACAGAACGTTGCGGCGCAGCTTGTCCAGAGGAGTGTCGGCGCCTGGTACGTTCTGGTAGAACAGCAAGCAAGTCTCTCAAGTATCCTGCTGACTTGTCTATTGAGTTTGAATTCGGTTTAGTTACATCAAGTTTGGACTGTGTGGCCTTGCCGGCATTGTTGATATTTGATAATTACATGTGTTAGATCCCTGGTCGGGTATAAGCAGTGCTTGTTCAATTCAGTTGAGTTGTCTGTCTATGCTCGTAGGTACCCTATTTTCTAACATTATATACATGTCCTCAGTCAGGTTTCTATTTAGGAAAGCTATTTTCACATCTATTTGTCAGACCTCATAGCCATAATGGGCGGTAAGTGATAGGAGTATTCTTATGGATTTTAGCATAGCAAATGATGAGAAGGTTTCGTTATAGTTAATACCACGCTGTTGACAACAACCCTTAGCAACTAGTCGTGCCTTATAGGTAACTATATTACTATCCATTTCGATTTTTTCTTGAAAATCCATTTGCACCCAATAGGTTTGATTCTTTTGGGTGGATCAACCAAAGTCTATACTTGATTGTCATACATGAAATCTATCTCTGACTTCATGGCTTCAAGGCATTTGTCAGATTCTAAACTATTCAGAACATCCTTGTAAGTACTAAGCTCATCTTCATCTATGAGCAATACGTTATTGTGGTCATTTATGAGAAATCCATATCTCTTAAGCACTAAACTTATCCTACTCAACCTACGAAATTCTTGTATAGACCGAAGTTCATCTATACTCTCAATAGATGTGGAATCAGATGGTTGATCTATGTTTATTTGTTCTTCTTGAACTTTACTAAGCTCAATTTTAATCTCGTTGTCTTCTTTAAGCATGTGCTCATTCTCTAAAAAGACAGCATGCTTTGAAATAAACACTTTGTTTTTAGAAGGGAGATAGAAATAATATCCAAATGACTCTTTCGAATATCCAACAAATAAACACTTGTCAGACTTACTTTCAAATTTGTCTTACTATGGCCTTTTAACAAAGGCAGGATAACCCATACTCTCAAGTGAGATAATATTGGTTTTTTTTTTTATCAAAGAATAGCTCAAATGGGGTAGTACAAACCATTTTTGACAGAACTCTATTTAGAAAATAAATAGATGTCTCTAGTGCTATCCCTAAAACAATTTTGGTAAGTCAGCTAAAGCTATCATAGTCCGTATCATGTCCGGAAAGGGTCGATTCTTTCTCTCAGATACACGATTATGTTGAGATATATATGACGGAGTCCATTGAGATAATATCCTATTATCTCTAAGATAACATTGAAACTCCTAGCTTAAATATTCACTTCCTTGATCAGATCTTAGAGACTTTTGCCAAGTTATTTTTTTACTTCATTCTTGAAGTCTTTGAACTTCTCAAAGGCCTCAGATTTGTATTTCATTTAATATAAATACCCATATTGTGAATAACCATCGATAAAGGTTAAAAAAAATTGATAATCTCCTCTTGGTTGTATAGACATTTGGCTACACACATCAATATGTATAAGTTCTAACAACTCTTTGGCCCTTTCTCCTTTTCTAGAGAAAGGAGTTTTAGCCATTTTATCAAGTAAACAAGATTTACATGTGCCATATGATTTAAAATCAAATGACTCTTAGTGACCAAGCTTATGTAACTTAGAAATGTGATTCTCAATTATATAGTCTAATGGTAATAAAATAAACAAGATGAGATTTAATTATCTATTCTTGGTTTCTTATTGTTTATATTGAGAATTGGATCATTCATGTCTAGAACATAAAAACACTTGATCATTAGACACCATTTAATGAAAAAGAACAACTTTTGCCCTTAGATATTAAATGAAAATCATTCATGTCCAAACAAGCAACTGAGATAATGTTCTTAAGTAAAACATGTACATAAAAAGAGTTTGAAAGTTCTAAGACTAATCCAGAAGGCAGGTGTAGGTCATAAGTCCCCACAGTAAGTGCAGCAACCTTTGCTCTATTTGTAGCACATAGGTCCATGTCGCCTTTCTCAAGCCTTCTCCTATCCTTTAGCTCGGCAAGTTATTACATAAATGAGATTTGATACAAAAATTTTAGGTGTATAAAAAACAATCAATTTAAATCCACCCATTAGTCAAGTTTTAATTAAAACATTAATTTCAGAATACACATACGAGTAAGTATACTCATCGCAAGCATAGCATAGGAATTCACGAGTATCGATCCTCAAAGGAACAAGTACACATTAATCACTTTTTATTCACTATTTAACCAATCCAATAAAGTGAGAAAATAATAAAAAGAAAATTAAAAAAATATATACAACTCAAGGATGTAGGAATATGCAAGTTAAACAATTATTCTAGAAAACATGATATTGAACCAACTAGCAATTCTCTCAACTAATTATTATCTTGGCATCATAAAGGAATGTAAAGATAAATTCCACTTCGTTTGTCAATCCATAGAATTACTATATTTTGATTCATATTAATAGATTTGTCAATCAAGCTAACATAACAAAAAAAATGCATTAAGCTCATCGCTATATTTTGATTCAATTAACAAATTTGTCAATCAAGCCATCGTAACCAAAATATGCATGAATCTCAATTCTTTAAAAACATGAAATTAGGTAACGACCCTTTGTCAAAGCATAATCAATTTAATCTTTGATCACTTAGTCCTATAATCTTAACTCTATCATTCAATTCCATTAAGATTTGACAATTATGAACTTAATTCAATGAAACTCCTGACATCGTTTTGTCAAATTCAATTAGAAGAACTCGCATCAATAACCAATGAAAACAAGTAATCAAACACCGAAGATGATAAAGACTTGATCAAATAACTAAATCAACATAAAATCATAAATCCTAAAATATTGTTAAATTACAATAAAAACATTGAATACATCATTGTTTAAAGAAAAGAAAATAAAGATAAAAGAAAACACTCACAGACAAACCTCTTTCTTCACCCTTAAAGACTCACTTGAACAATCCTCCTTGATTTGGTGAATTACTCCTTCAATGAGTGATTTGAATTAAAGCTCTTAATCCACCTCCATATGTCCTTTTTCCCTTATGTTTTCTCTTGCTTTTATAGCCCTTTTGGATGCTAAATTCATTACTTGAGAGATCTTGACCGAATAGAAATTAGAAAATACCGAAATCTTGGGAAAATCTTAAATTCATGCATAAGATTTTTGCCTTCTAGAGTAGGCCTGGCACTGGGTACCTTTGACCCACCCAGCGTTAGGTACAATCTGTTCTTCTTTTGATTTTTTGCTCTATTTTTGCCAGCCGAACAGAATGGACCCGGCGCCTAGTCCACTTGCTCGACCCAACGCCAGGTCTGTTCTGTTTTCTTTCTAAAGGTTAGCTTGATTTCCTCTGCTCCACCAGAATGTACCCGGTGCTTGTTCCATTAGCTGGGCCTAGCGCCAGGTGTATTTTGGAATTATTCACTTTTTGCTCAAATTTTACTCAAATCAATCTGTCAAAAATTATTTTTACAAGAAAAATGTCACATAAGAAGGAATATGCCTAATTATTTTAACAAATATATCATAAAACAACCTTAAATAACTAGGAAAATAATGGTGATTTTAGCCGCTATCACATACCCTCAAACTTGAACTTTTGCTTGTCCTCAAACAAAACACTTTAGTCAAGAAAAATCATTAAGAAAACACAAGTCCTTTCTTATTCAAAAATATTTTTATAATATACCAAGGATTATAACTGAAGGCACGGAAAGCGAGAAAACACAGGGCACACAGCGGAAGTGAACATAAAAGAAAATTGGAAAAATAAGAACAAGGATTCCAAGGCAGGGCCAGCGTCGGCTCTAGTAGCCTTAGTCGGCGCCGATTGCACCCTAGAGAGAGAGAGAGAGACGTCTGGCTCTACCGAGAAGAAGCCATCTCGAAGTATGTTTGTTATCTCAACAACGATGTTTTCAATCCTGTTGTTTAACCTAAATAAAAAACCCTAGGTTAAACTGGACAAGGCCATTGGACTCTTAGTTTAGCCTATTGGGCTTAATTAATTATTCTAGTTAGAACCAATTTAATGGGCCAACAAATAATTAATTTTTTCAGCCCAAATAAACTAGTCCAATTAAATAAGCCTAAATCAGTTTAGTCCCAGATTAATCCCTAATTATTCAAATTAGGCCAAAGCCCTAAATAATTAATTAACCCATCAAACTAATTTAATTAATTCTCTCTCCATGGACCATTATTTTACTCTAACCCAATAATTAAATTAGGCTACTTAAATAAAATAAATTTAATTTAATTTAATTTAATTCCTTAGCCCGTATTTAATTAGGATTCACGGTCTATACTGGGGATCAAAAGACACGCCGCCTTGGCTACTAAAATGACCAAAATACCCTTGCTATATAAATAGCTGTATTTTGCATTTTAAATATTTCATAATATCACCATAAGGAAGTATTGACCCCAAGGACAATGCTGCGATAACAAAGTGTCCGACCTACAAGTGTAATGACTAAAATACCCCTCTATACATCGTCGTACATTCAAAGAGGAAGAAGTGTACTAACACCTCTGTAAATGACATCTACCATCTTTAGGCCTCTAGTCCAACGATCTACGACTTCCTGGATTGTTTCCGCTTTCCAAGGGAACTACCTTAAAGCAAACATCCAAGTCAAGTTTCCCAGGGCCTTGGATATTTAGATCATTCACATAACCACAAGAGGCGATATAGTATAGAAACTATCTTGTACAAGTTTATCTTAACTAACTCGTCACATATACCCAACATGCAAGTATATTGGCCTTACGATAGAACCTCAACTATAGCATATCAAAGCATATGCTTCCAGCTTTGTCAGACCACCAACTCATACTCAAGTTAGAGTACTAATCCACACTGTAGCGGTAGTAGTCTAGGTTTCTACCATTTAGTACTTTTAGAAACCACTACTACAGGTCCTATTCTACATATTCGAAATACACTTATGTCATGAAATGAGTAGACTACTCACTGGCTAAAGGTAAGCCATTCCCCATTTAGAATTCACAACATAATAACCTAGACATGATGAGATTCACATTCTCATCAATCGGTTAAGAACAAAAGTTTATAAGTTAAGTAACCCATGATCTATACCTTACTGTGAAAGACCTCCATTCACATGGACCATTTACTTTTCACACATAATTGGGCATAAATAAAATTATAAATTCACAAACAGTTTTTTAGAATAAATTCTTTTATTAAAACATTCGATTTTTACATCAGAAACTTAGTCTAAAATGGCATACATCCCAACAATAACTTCCCTTCAAACTTTAGATACAACTCTTGTCATTCACACCTTTTGAAAACTATTAAAACTTTGAAATATTTTAGAAGACATCACAAAAATTTTGAAGTCAAATTAATCAAGTGTATTGATAGGGGCTAAATTAGTCATATTTTTTCTAGTTATTTAAGGCTCTTTTGTGATATATTTTGTTAAAAAACTAGTCATATTCCTTTATATTTGAGATTTTACCCTTGGAAATGTATTTTGTTCATTATTACAGATTTTTTGAGTAAAACGAAGCAAAAATATCACAAAACAGAAGAGAGGCGGCGACGGATAGGGCATAGGAACCGGCGCCGGCCATGCACTGTTGACACACACTTCGAGAGGATAAAAAATTGTCAAAACATAGCATAATTGAATGGAACTGGCACCGGCTCCAGTAGCCAAGGCAGCACTGACTGCATACTAGAATACATTGTGCGAAATTCGAAAAAAAATTGGCGAACGAGTAGAGAACTAGAACACAACCGGTGCCGGCTTCAAGAGCCAAGGTGGCGCCGGCTATGCTCTGAGGAAAAGGCAAAATTGTAATTTTTTTACGCGATTTTTAGTAATCTATGGAGTTTTAGTATCTTCCAACTTCTACTCGGCCAAGAACATTACACCAACAAGTTTAGGCACTTCCCAAGCCTATAAATAGATGAAAAACACAAGGGAAAATGGGAGAATTCATTGATCATCACAGAAAATCCTCAATAAAATGAGGAATTCTTTAATTCAATGAGGGTTGTACAAGAAGATCTTCAAAGGAAGAAGAATGAGGCTTGTTTATGAATACTTTCTTTTACTTTGTTTTTTTTCTTGAACAATGATATGTTAATTGTTGTATTGTAATTTGACATTATTTTAGATATTCATGATATTTAGAGTTATTTGATCTTTTGGTTAATTGATTGTTATTCTTTGTATTTAATTGCTTGTGCTTATTACGAGATTATTTGGTTGTTTTTTTTCCATTAACTTGCTTGGAAAAGGGGTTGGTGGTGGTTTCAATTTGATTAGTTTTATATGTGTTGTCTTTTAACTCACTTGGAAAAGGAGTTAATTGCTAAGAACTGGTAATTAAAGGATAATTAATGTTTGTTGGAATGGATTCATTGGTTAATTTCATGTTTTAAGTTTGCCGGGAATGGAAATTTAATCAAAGGATTGTGTTTAATGCATCTTTTAGGTAAGACTGGCTGAGACAGGAATGTGATGCTAAGTTATATAGAAGATAGGGATTCATGGATTGGAAATGAAGTGAGTTTACATTAATCCTTAATGATGCTAAGAGAATGATTAGTTATGATAATGATTAGGTACTTTAAGGTCATGTTTGTCAAAATAATGGTTTAAGTTACATATTTCTCCATTCTTGACATGTATATATTTTTATTTTATTTTCTTTTTTTTCACTTTATTAATTCGGTTAAACAAATAAAGAAAAGGGATTAATGTATTCTTATTCCTTGAGGATTGACACTTGTTTGAACCCTATGCTATGTTAATGATGAGTACGCTTGCTCATATGTGTAATTTGGGTTTAACATTTTAATATAAACTTGATTAGGAATGTGCTTAGTTTTTATATGATTTTTCATACCCAAATCCAAACACATCATGTATACTTTAGTCTAAGAAAATTATTTCACTCTTCAACTTAAAATATAGATTATATGAATCACACAAGTCAAGCCATCTACCAACTCAAGCATTATAAATTCAAAAAATTGCACAATTCAAGTAATGATTCAGGAAAGTACTCCAATTTTTCTCTCTATTTTTTTAATGAGTTAGGGAATTGATAGCCTTAAGTGCATAGATTTCTCTTCACACACCGTATTGGCCCCTTTTTATTCATCACTCATCGTCATTTTTTTTTCCAACAATGTTCCTTTCTTTTGATCTTGGGAATTCATAGCCTCAAAAAAGTGGATTTCTCTTCACTATCTGTATTAGCCCCCATAATTAAGCCAATATATATATATATATATATATATATATATATATATATATCATCTTTAAAGAGGAAGCAATCAACTCATTTTTTTTCAATTCTTCAAGTTACACGAATTTTTCACAATTGTTTTCCACAATCTTTCCTCTCACAAAATTTTTTATCAACTCATATTCCTAATCACAACTCTAAGCTAAGTAAAATTTAAATTTATAATACAAGAGTTAGCCAATAAACTATATCCACATTCATCATACTCTCCATATTAAAACTAGATGAGTCAAATAACATTCAAACACTAATGCATAAATAAGATTAATCAAGATTCTCAAGTCTCAAAAAATATCCTATTCAACAAACCAATTGCACAAAAAATCCACCAAATGAATGACAAAACTCATATCCAAATACGAAAAAGAATTATAACCTTACTTAAACAATGAAAACCACAAAAATTTTGAAATATTTCACACAAAATTGATATGAAAAATATCTCTTCAACACCATTCTCCCGACCCCCCCCACGTAAACTGGACATTGTCCTTAATGGCGAAAGATATAACAGTCAAAGCAAAGCCAAAAAGACCAAAATAAATAAAGAGGAAGAATAGAGAAAAGAAAATACTTCCATTGCGCATTAGTTCTAAAATTTCTAAACTTTCAAATTTTCAAAATTCAAAAATTTTCTAAAGTAGTAGCTCAATACCAAGAAAACACTAAGATGATTGATAGAAACTTGGACAAAGTATACCACCAAACCACTCCCCCACACTTAAATTGGACAATGTCCTCATTGGCAAAAAATAAACACAAGAAAGCATTTCCAAAGGGACCAAAAATAATAAAAGGGTAGAAAGTTTAAACAATACTTCCCAAGTGCAATAAAATGCCAATAGATATCAAAACTGGAAATAGAGAGAATGGATTGTTCAAGAGGACTTTATTCCTACCTAAAAATAAAAACACAAATAAAAGCACAAGAAAAATAATAACAAAATAAATACACACCTAAATAAAAGAAAAATAAACTAAAGAAAAATACTAAAAAAATCCTAAGAAAGTAAATAAAGACACAACTTACTCCCCCACACTTAAGATGAAAAATGTTTTTCTTATTTGGGGGAAATAACACCTAACAACTAAAAATGGAACTTAGATAAAACAAAAGAATGACCAAAAGACCTAAAGAAACCCGAATTCAAAACAAACCCAAAACACAGAAAAAAAACACTCTTTCCACACTCATCTTGCTTCCTCATCAAACCATTGTAAAAGAAATTAATGCTCAATGAAAAAGGTAGGCATGATGAAAGTAGAAATAAGAGAGGATTTAGAAAAAGATCGTGTTCATGAAAATAATTTTTCTTAGTAAAATACAACACATAAACCTCATTCTTTAACATTCCTTTAGACCCACAAATAACGTTTTCAACATATGAGTGCATATGGTATCTAAAGAATGCATCAAACTTGAAATTGCCATTTTTCCCTTCAAAATAATTTTCACAATTAAAGCTGCCCTGTAAACTTTGTATTTGAGTTCTTAAAGATGGGATCACAAATTCCTTACTTTTCAATACATCTATAAATACCGAGTTGCCTCCTTGAAATTGGGGTGAAGGGTAGAAATCACCACCATCCTCCAAGGACTTCGTATGATATAGCATTGAAATATCCAACTTCTTGAGGCATGGTAAGCTCAACACATCATTATTTGGACCATTTTTCTCCAAGAATTAAGAAGAACCTTAAAAATCATGTGGTAAAGAAAGATTAGAATTATTAGCACATAGAGGAGAATTAAATACCTTCCTTTTCATATTGGATAATTGTTCCTCATATCCACTCTCTTTTCCTTGGGGATTCTCTTGTTCAAGCGTATGGGCCTTTATGGCATCCTCAACCAACTTGGCTAGTTGTGTTCTTTGATGGCTCAATCATTGAGATGCTTCTTTATGCCACTTAATGGATGAATTTGTATTGACGACGAAAGAATGCATTGACGCTTCAAGTGACGTCTCACAAAAAGCGTTAATCCGAGCTTGCAAACTTGCTAAAATCTCGTCACTATAGCTCCTTTGATCTTGTGCCCAAAGTAGTTGTCCATGATGATGTCAATCTCATGCTCAAAGAAAAACAAAAATCAAATAAAAAATAAAAACAAACAAAAATTATTTAAAAAAACAAAGAAAAGAAAAAAATAAAAGGGAAAACTAAATAATAGAAAAATACAGAAAAGAAAAACACACTCATTCACAAACTATCTAAATACAAAAGTTAGTGGTATTTAGAGTACAACATGAACTAAGCTAGACAATTAAGTCATATAATATTACAAACAACAAAATATATCACCTATTCATACAAGGAATATATGTACATATTTACATATTTACATATAAATATATAAACATAAAAACATGCTTAAATTAATAGAATCCAATATTTCATGGTATTGTTCAACGGCGCAAAAAAATTGAAGCGTAAATTTTGGGTACATAAAAATCATCAAATTTAAATACATCCCTTAGTCAAGTTTTAATCAAAACATTAATCCCAAAATACATATACGAGCAAGTATACTCATTGCAAGCATGGCATAGGGAATGAACGAGTATCGATCCTCAAATGAACAAGTACATACTAATCAATTTTCATTCATTGTTTAACCAATCTAAAAAAGTGAAAAAAGAATAAAAATAAAAATAAAGAAATAAATACGACTTAAGGATGTAGGAATATGCAATTTAAAAAATTATCCCAGAAAATATGATAATAAACTAACTAGCAATTCTCTCAACTAATTATCATCTTGGCATCATGAAAGAATGTAAAGATAAATTCCACTTCATTTGTCAATCCATAAAATTACTATATTTTGATTCATATTAACAGATTTATCAATCAAGCTAACATAACTAAAACATGCATTAAGCTCATCACTATATTTTGATTCAATTAACAGATTTGTTAATTAATCCATCCTAACCAAAATATGCATGGATCCCAATTCTTTAGAAACATGAAATTAGATAATGACCATTTGTCAAGGCGAAATCAACTTAATATTTGATTGCTTAGTCCTATAATCTTAACTTTGCCATTCAAGTCCATTAAAATTTGACAATTATGAAATCAGTGCATTGAAACTCCTAACATCATTTTGTTAGAGTGAATTAGAAGAACTCGCATCAATAACCAATGAAAACACGTAATCAAACACTGAAGATGATAAAGACTTGATCAAATAACTAAATCAACACAAAATTATGAATCCCAAAATAATGTTAAATTACAATAAAAACATTGAGTACATCATTGTTTAAGGAAAAGAAAATAAAGATAAAAGAAAGCACTCATAGATAAGCCTCTTTCTTCACCCTTGAAGACTCTCTTCAACAATCCTTCTTGATTTGGTAAATTACTTCTTCAATTAGTGATTTGAATTAAAGCTCTTACTCCACCCCCACGTGTCCCTTTTCTCTTATATTTTCTCTTTATTTCATAGCCCTTTTAGATGCTAAATTCGTTGCTTGAGAGATCTAGGCTGAGTAGGAATTAGAAAATACTGAAATCTTCGGAAATCTTCCAGTGCGGACCTAGCATCGGGTACCTTCGATCCACCTGGCACTAGGTACAACATATTCTTCTTCTGAATTTTTGTTTTGTTTTTTCCTACCAAACAGAATGGACCCGACGCCTGGTCCATTTACCCGACCCGGTGCCAGATTTGTTCTGTTTTCTTCCTGAAGGTTGGCTTGATTTCCTATGCTTAACCAAAATGTACTCGATGCCTGGTCCATTGGCTAGGCCTGGCACTAGATGCATTCAGGAATTGTTCACTTTTTGCTCGAATTTTACTCAAATTTGCACAAATTTGCCAAAAATACTTTTTACAAGCAAAATGTCAAATAGGAAAGAATATGGCTAGTTATTACAACAAATATATCACAAAACAACCTCAAGTAACTAGGAAAATAATTGTGATTTTAGCCCCTATCAAGATCCACATCTAGTATCCAATACCCATATCTTATTTCTATATGTACTATTAATCTTAATCATAAACATACCAGCAGTAGGAGTAGAAGTTCCTGCAAGCTTTGTAGGTTAATGATCATGCAATCGATATTATATGGTAGAAGAAAAACGAAAAACCAATTCCCAGGATCACACATATGCAGTATTACGGATCAAAGAAAAGGTTAAAGTTATACTTTTAACGCTTTGGTGTTGTCACTGCTGTTCAAAAATTTCCAATACTAATGGCGTGATCTAGCAATCGTCCAACCACATTTGTCTTATTGGTCGTTCGGTCACTACCACCACAAACTAAGTAGGCTTGTCTCCAATAGTATCCACATGAGGATTCAAAACCAGGACTGCCTAATTCTGGTGGTAGCAAGAAATGACAGGCTGCTAAGGTTTTTTGAGGAGAATAAGAAGAAGAAGACACGGCATAAAGATTGATTTTATTTTTGTTAACAAATCTATGGAAAAACACAACATGTACTATCTTATATACATATCTATGTGTGCTTTCAGAATCCTAAACAATTTAGGATTTAATAATTACGATCAAAACCCATTACTTCTCATAATTATGATTTAGCCCGTAAATTATAACTATTTATAATTTAGCCACATAAACTTCTTCTTCTTGAAATAAACCCAATTATGTTATCAAATAACATTTTGAGTTCTTAATCCTCTATTGTGTATAACTTATTAGGTTTCTTAGTCCATATTAAGAAATAACATTGGTAAGCGAAATATGAATTAATCTAAACATCTTTAGGATTAATAATATATGATAATTAGAATCAACCTATCAATTCTAATTAAGATTAATTTATTAATTCTCTAATTAATAAGTCTATATTAAGCAGATCATGAGTGGCACATCATAACTACCCAGAAGTCTAGAAAATCAAATGACTTGACTTCAATCTTTCAATAGCCAACAATAGTGTAATAAACTCATTTCACCATATAATAGGTCATTCGGTTTAGAGCATAGAATTAGTACCAACTCCCTCTAAAATATTAATTAATTATGGTTGAATATTTTAGTACTTTTTCTCAAAATCCATTACTCGTCATGTATATTAATTTAGAAATATTTCCAATACACAGTCACATTGGCCGAGGACTTCTCAAGCAGTGATTCCTACAAATGGTCGTAAGATATTCACCCCTACTATTAGGAGTGGTAAATCCTTTATTTACCCTCCCAACTGATTTCGTTTACTTCATATTGTACCCAATATCTATCCATGGGTGGTCTTGTCGGACTCTAGAGATTAGAATCAAAGTACAACGCTTAGCAAACAACGTACCTTAGAGATCCCAAGCTAAAGGATACTCGCACGCTTGCTATGATGAGATTCTATTAGTGGCACTAAATAATTATCCATTTAATTATCTTATAGTTAGGTTATCCCATAAACTTGTCTCACAACAAGCATCCACGTGTTAACTTTAATCATCACAATGTTTATGGATATGAGAACCACCACCTAATCAAATCAAAAAGTATGACATGTGCTAGTCTTTATGAATTAATGATGTCCTATCTCATTAATGCTATGACTATGAAAAATTTAAGTATGAACACTATCTAGTATGGTAAGAACCTCATATCCCAATCTTTACATGATTTTCTTAAAACAGTGTTGCACTTGGAACTTTATCTAATAGTTATATTCACACAAAAATATAAAAAAAATAAACTAAAAGATGAAGAATGTCTTGTATTATTAAATAAATATTCAATATACACAATACATGTGATTGCCTCTAGGGCATAACACTAACAAACTCGCACTTGCATTAGAGCCAATCATTCACGTATCTAATACCGAATGACTTAACATATCAGTCATGTTTCTTCCAGGAAAATGCTTTCATAAGTGGGTCAGCTATGTTCTCATCAATGGAAACTCTCTCTATCTTTATATCTTGTCTATCTATGATCTCCCTAATCAAATGAAAATGCCTGGTACATGCTTGGATCCTGGTAAGATCGTTGATTCATTGCTTGTGCAATGGCTCCATTGTTGTCACAATACAGAGATACTGGTTCAGCAATGCTAGGAACCACTCCAAGCTCTGTGACAAACTTCTTTATCCAAATTGATTTCTTAGTTGCTTCAGAAATAGTTATGTACTCAGCTTCAGTCACGGAGTTGGCAACAGTATCTTGTTTAGAACTTTTCCAACTTATTACCCCTCTACACAACGTAAATATGTAACTAGACTATGATTTAAAATTATTTTTATCAAATTAAAAATTGGCATCAGTATACCCGTTCATTTTCGAATCACATTTTCTATATAACAAGAATACATCCTTAGTCCTTTACAGGTACTTTAGGATATTCTTCGTAGCCACCCAATGACCCTCACCAGGGTCAGATTGGCATATGATCATCAAATAGAGAGCATAAGATTCATCAGCGTAGTACATATCATAGCATACATGATAGATCCAATTGTCGAAGCATATAGAATCCTACTCATGTGATCCCTTTCAACTTGCGTCATTAGAGATATTGATTTTGAAAGGCTTACCCTCTAAGACATGAGTAAGAATCCCTTTTTAGACTGATCCATGCTAAACCTCTTTGACACTTTGCCTATGTATGTAGACTATGGAAGACCTAGCAATCTTTTTGATCTATCTCTATAGATCCTTATTCTAAGAATATAGGTTACTTCTCTAAGGTCTTTCATGGAGAATTTCTTGGACAACCAAAATTTCATTGATTGGAAGACAGGTACATTGTTTCCTATTAGCAGTATATCATCTATATAAAGCTACAAGAAAATGATTGTACTCCCACTAACCATTTTGTGTATACAAAGTTCATCCATATTTTGAATAAAATCAAACTCTTTAACTGTTTCATCAAAATAGATGTTCTAACTTTTTGAAGCTTGCTTAAGTTCATAAATGGACCTTAGCATCTTGCACACTTTTGTACTGTTGTTAGATGTGAAACCCTCAAGTTGTGTCATATGTACTTTCTCAGTCAGGTTTCTATTTTGGAAAGTTGTTTTCACATCCATTTTCTAGTCCTTATAGTCATAATGGGCAGCAAGAGTTATGAGTATTCTTATGAATTTTAGCATAGCAACTGGTGAGAAGGTTTCGTCATACTTAATACCATGTTGTTGATGATAACCCTTAGCAACCATTTATTCTTTATAGCTAACTAAATTACCACCCACATCAGTTTTCTTCTTGAAAATCCATTTACACCTAATAGGTTTGATTCCTTTGGATGGATTAACCAAAGTCCATACTTAGTTGTCATGCATAGAATCCATCTTTGACTTCATGGCTTCAACCCATTTGTCAGATTTTGAACTATTCAGAACATCCGTCTAAGTAGTTGGCTTATCTTTATCTATAAGTAATATGTCATTATGGTCACTAATAAGAAATCTATATCTCTCAAGTGCCACACGTATCCTACTCGACCTATGAGGTTCTTGTGTAGAAGAGGGTTCATCTATTCTCTCAATAGATATGGGATTAGACGACTAATCCATGTTTGTTTGTTCTTCTTAAACTTCATTAAGTTTAATTTTACTCACGCCGTCTCCTTTGAGAATGTGTTCCTTCTCTAGGAAGACGGCATGTTTCGAAACAAATACTTTATTTTCAAAAAGGAGGTAGAAGTAATATCTGAATGACTCTTTTGGATATTTAACAAATAAATACTTGTCAGACTTACTCTCAAATTTGTCTGACTATGGCTTTTGATAATAGTAGGGCTACCCCATATTCTCAAGTGAGATAACTTTAGTTTCTTGTCAAAGAATATCTCAAATGGGGTAGTGTCAACTGTCTTTTATGGAACTCTACTTAGAATATAAACAGATGTCTCTAGTGCCTACCCCTAAAATGATTTTGGTAATTCTACTAAAGCCATCATAGTCCATACTATGTACAGAATGGTTCGATTCTTTCTTTCAAATACTCCATTATATTGAGGTGTATATGGTAGAGTCCATTAAGATAATATTCTATTATCTCTAAGATAACCTTGAAACTCCTAGCTTAAGTATTCACCTCTTCAATAAGATCTTAGAGTCCTGATATTTTTGCTAAGTTATTTCTCTACTTCATTCTTAAAGTTTTTGAACTTGTCAAATGCCTCAGACTTGTATTTCATTGAATACAAATAACCATATCGTAAATAATCTTTAACAAAGGTTATGAAATAGTGATATCCTCTTCTTACTTGTATAGACATTGGGCCACACATACCAGTATGTATAAGTTTTACCAACTCTTTCGCCCTTTCTCCTTTTCCAAATAAAGGAGTTTTAGCCATTTTACCAAGTCACCAAGCTTGGGTAACTTAGAAACACTATTCTCATTTATATGGCCTAAATGGAGATGCAATAAATAAGATGAGATTGAGTTATCTATTCTTGGTTTCTTATTGTTTGTATTGAGAATTGGATCATTCATGTCTAAAACATAAAAACAGTTTATCAAAGTCGTATCTCCATATTGGACATTATTTAATGAAAAAAAAATAACTTTTATCCTTAAAAATTAAATGAAATCCATTCATGTCCAAACAAGCGACTGAGATAAAGTTCTTCAGTAATACAGGTACATAAAAACTATTTTTAAGTTCTTAGACTAATCCGAAAGGCAAGTGTAGCCCATAAGTCCCCCCAACAAGTGTAGTAACCTTTGCTCTATTTGCAGCACGTAGGTTCACGTCGCATTTCTCAAGCCTTCTACTGTCCTTTAGTCCTTGCATGTTATTGCACAAATGAAATTCACATCCGATATCCAATACTCATAACTCATTTTTAAAGGCAGTGTTATTCTCAATCATAAATATACTAGGAGTAGAAGTAGAAGTGCCCGCGAGCTTCTCCTTCTCTTTCTTTTCCTTTACGGTCTCCAGGTAAGCTTTATAGTTGCCCCTCCAATGGTCCATTTTGCTACATTGTTGACACAGGCCTTTAGCAGCTACCTCCTTCTTCTTTATGCCACTTTTGGGTTTAGTGGGAGCCTTCTTCTTCTTCTTAGGAATTTTCTTCTTATAAGAGGAAGATTCTACCATCATGACTATATTGGATTCCTTTTTCATAGAGGATTCCGCAATCTTAAGAAGATAGATTAGCTCAAGTCATGTAGTCTCAACTTGCTCATCTGATAGTTAGTCACAAATTGTGAAAAAGTATTTGGTAAAGATTGCAGAATTAAGTCAACACTTTATTCATGGTCCATTACAAACGGAAGAGACCCAAGCTTCTCTATTAAGACCAACATCTTTAGCCCATGAGTGGCCATAAAAATACCCTCAACCATTTTAGAACGAAGCAACTATTTTGAGATCCCATACCTTTCTGTTCTGGCTTGGGCATCAGACAACTCTTGAAGATGTAAAAGAATCAAGTAGGCATCTATATGCTTATGCCATTTTTGTAACTCAGGGGTTATTGACACCAGCATCACACAGGATGTTGTATCACTGTCCTCCTTGTGCTTCTTGTGGACAACATGCTCATCAGCATGAGCATCTTGAGCTGGTGGTGGCGGAATAGAAGCGTCTAGCATATAGAGTAACTTTTCTGACTTGAGAATAATTCTCAAGTTTCAAAACTAGTCCAGAAAATTCAACTTGGTAAATTTGTTGGTTTCCAAGATGTTGCGAATGACCTAGATGTAAAGATAGAGAAATTAGCTAAATGTATATGAACGTGTAATACAAATAATTAAGTCTTTTATTAAACACATAATTATTCCATTATTTTTACTCAAACTAATAGCCCCCACTATTGACTCATATCTAAATTCCTCAAGAATGACCTTGGGTTTTCCCAACAAGGGTGCTTAAGTTCAATGGGAGGTATTCAAAACCAATTACATCGAATGTAATTACCGGATCATTGGGTGATTAAAATCTTTTAATCTTAAAGCTTTAAGCTAATCCAACTTTGCCTCTAATATTCTTTATGCTAGGGTTAGCCCAATCGAGATAAAGAAATTATTTAAACCCAACCTGTAACACCCTACTACCTAGGCCCAACAGGGTCGGGGATGTCGCCTCGTCCAATGGACAAGGGTTCTTTATAACTAGGTCACATATAATAAAATAAAATAAATACTTTAAAATTAAACTTATTACAACCCAAAATATAAATACAGGAACAAATCCAAAATAAATTGTTCGCTACAATCTCTCAAAACATCCATAAAGAAAATAACATAAAGTCTTCAAAACATAGGCAACAAGTCTAGCTATTGACCTCCACAGCTGGATCAACCTGAAAACATGGTATAAAAGGTGATGAGATAAAAATCTCAGTAAGCCCGTGTGTGCTTTGAGTATTTCAGGTAAAATAATTCATGTATGCAAGTTATAACAGTTTCGTAAGAGAAAGTACTGGCAAGTATTAAATAAGTATTGAAAATAAAGAGTGGCGTTTTGCTTTTTAATCCACACATGTGCACAATAAATACAACCACTCAAATGGGTAGCCATGGGTTACCACACGTTGGGCCCCATGACTAAGCAACGGTCAGAATGCCACACTTTGTGCAAGCTGACAAAAGGTATGTGTACGGCCTACCGGGTGAAATACTCCTCCATCTCTACACCCAAACTTACCGGTTGTCCACTCCGGAAACACACAGTCCACATGATTGAAACTTGCTAGTACGGACCGGCATGACCTACCAGACTAGCATCCTATTCAGGAAGGACTCACCCCTCAGAGGTGGCCACCTACTAAGAGACTTACCCTAACCCTTCAAAGACTAGTCCTAGTAGTCTACCCTTATTGAGTACTCAACATTGATTGTCCCACTTAGGAGAAAATGGATCATACATTGCTTTATTTGGAAATAGCAATTAAGGGTTCTAAAATTCTTGTCAAAGTTGGGTTTTAGAAAATGTTTAGCATTTTGTGTAAAATTGCTTGTTTGATTTTCAAATGATTTGCTTGACTGAAATAAATAGGAAAAATAGTCCTTAATTGCCTTTACAACATGAATTTCCGCACACATCGCGTTTAGCTTGCCACAGTAATTTTTGGTCTTCACAAAATTCTATGCAGGAGCTTACTTGATTCTTTGCTTGCTCAAATTCAAAAGTCTTCCAAGGCTAACCCCGCCTGGGGTAAACACAAAATATAAGGTTACACTCAAGCTAAATTCACTTACACAAATAATTCTAGTTCAACTTATTACAATCACGACCCTAATAAGTCTAGTTTGATAAGTTAAAATGACTAGGGGTTCTAAAATAATTGCTAATAAATTATAGACTCAAATAATAATTCTTGAGTGTTATTATTAATAAATAAACTAAGGTTTGAATATTGAATAATACCAAGCCCTAAATAATATTAATAAATGGTAATTTAAAAATAGCTTTATTATAAATAAATAATAAATTACAAATAATTTGTAATTAATTTTTAATAGATAATAAATAATTAGTAATAAATAAAATTAATAATAAATGAATTATATTAAATTTTTTGTTTAATAAATAACAAACGAATTTTAATATATAAAATATTTATGAATATAGGCAAAAGTTTGAACTATGGTCTACCAGGTCATTATTATTATTTATATAAAAGATCTTATTTAATATTATACCTATGCATATATTATTTTTAAGGAAAATTATCATTTATTTGATTAGTAAAATATCAATATTTCATGTAACATCCCATTTCCAAAACTTCCTAGCAATTTCGAAATCCTTAGAGGAAAATATAGTAATAATTTTAATTAAGGTAATAAAATTTACTAATTAAAATAGCCTAGGATCAACAAGAACATAATCATGATTTCCTATTGCTAACAAGAATCATGAACATTTTTCTTCAACATCAAACAACAAATTAATCCACTCATGAACATATGCTTAAATCAACACTTGCTATCACATGGCCAAACAATCATGATCATGGCTTCAATGGAGATAAGAACATAAAAATCCTATTCACCAAAGGGGACATAACATCTAGCATGCTTAAACATTCATAATTCTCTTAGGACATGATGAGCATGCATCGATTCTCAAGGAAATCCATATAGCTTAAACATGATCAATCATTCTCATGTCCTAATCCCAACCCCTTCATTCACATGCATATACTCAATCCCCTATCCATATTTTATTATTCCTATCAATATCTAAGAGACATGAATGCTGAATTAAAAAGAAGGTTTAAGGAGGAATACTTGATTGATGATCACTTCGATGAAGATTTAAGAAGGTCCACGCGATTGAGAGTCTTGATGATGTTCTTGGGACTTCAAGGAGAAAAATCAATTTTGATCCGAATGCCAATTTTTGTTTTTGAGATTTGATGTTATAAATTCCAGAAATGAACTCTAGAGAGTATGTAGGAGTATTCTGGAGTTTTTGAGAGGGATTAGAGGTGTTTAGAGTGGGTTTTAGCTTGAAGAAGAGTAGTGTGTGTTCTTGGTGTTCTTGGTGAAAATAGAGAGAATTTGAAGGAGATTGTTGGACGAATTTCTGGAGAGTGTTGACTGAATAGTTTAGGGAATTCAGGGGTTTTGGTTTAGCTTAGAGAGGGAGAGAAAAATCTGATCATTTGAAATTCAAATGGAGTGATTTGAGGGGTGGTTTAAGGTATAGGATATGTTAATGGTGTTTGATTGATGAAGGTTTTCTTGGAGCTACAATGGTGTTGGCTGGTTTGGTTTGTGTTGCTGAAATGATTGAAGTCTGATAAGGCTTTAAGGATGGCTGAAAATCAGAGTTTAATGGCAGAGAAATTCTGGTTGTATAGCTTAATACAAGGGTGTTTTCATGGAGAGAAAATTCTGGAAATTTTGAAGTTCAAATGGAAGTTTGAATGGAGTGATTGTAGGAGAGATTTGAGGTGTGATTATGGAGTCCAATTGTGCAAGGTAAGTGGAGAGGGTAATGGTTTTTAGTTCATGGCTGAACAAGGGTTAATTTACAGAGGTTGAAGGGTGGTTTTCAGCCAGGGCTTGAAGAGAACAAAGCTGGAAAAATTCTAGTTCTATGGTGTTCAAAGCTGTGAACGGTTGCAGCATTTTTCTGTGCAGAATTTCTGCACTTCTTCAGCCCGTTTTGCAGAGGTTTTGAGAGGTGTTCAAGGGTCCTTTAAGTCTGGTTTTCCAGCCTTCTTTATGAGGAAAACATAGAAGTTTTGCTGGCTTGAAGGTGGAATAAAACAGCTTTATTTTCTGGTTTGAAAGTTGCGAACTGCCCAGAATTTTTTTCTGGTTTGTGCAGTTTTTTGTGCAGTCCGAATTGCACAGAATTTTCAGTTCCTCAAGCTGAATAAATTGGCCATTTTCCAGCAGCAATTGAGTAAGAAAGATGGCTAAGATTTTCGAAGGTTAGACTGCCAAAAATCTGGAAAATTTCCAGATTTCTTTCATGAAGATTATGAACACAATGGAGTGGAGTTTGAAGGTTCATCAATGGTGATTAATTTCTCTTGGGAACCTTCCCTAACTCCTCTCCTATTTTCAGTCAAAACCCCAACCTCCAAGATTCATTTTCGAAATTCAAAGACCAAGAATCCCTACTAAAATTTTCTGGAATTAAAACCATGAATTTTGATAAATTTTGAATAAGTTTAATTGATGAAAAGGTTAGAACAAGTTAGAGGTAATAATAGGACAAGAATTCCTCTAGAATTATTTTTAGGACACAATGATAAGATTAGGACATTCTCTTCATGTCTTAGGGTCCAAGATTCATTTTCGAAATTCAAAGACCAAGAATCCCTGCTAAAATTTTCTGGAATTAAAACCATGAATTTTGATAAATTTTGAACAAGTTTAATTGATGAAAAGGTTAGAACAAGTTAGAGGTAATAATAGGACAAGAATTCCTCTAGAATTCTTTTTAGGACACAATGATAAGATTAGGACATTCTCTTCATGTCTCCCTTAAGACAACATTCCTATTTTTATGGAATGCAAGAAAACAAAAATTCAAACTTAAATAATGGGATTTGAACTCATGACCTTAGAGATTAATTCCAAAGCTCTAACCACTTAACGACAACAACTCTTGCTCTTATTTTCTCACCCACATATTCTTCTTATGTAATCCTCAAGCTATCTTCCTATTTTGACCTCAGGCAAAATTACCATTTTATCATTCCTACCCAATAAGCATAACTAAGCCTTTTAACCTATAAACCACAATTCTTAAAGCATATAAAATCATTCAAAAATATATATATTCATGCAAAATAATATGATATGCATCCCGACCCCCTTACCCTAGGGTTAGCTTTAGGTGGGGTTTCACACAACCCATTAATTAAGAATTTAATTCCATAGCTTGAACATATCTGATGTCAAGTAGGCTTGGGTTAGCCCAACAACCTAATCTCGAAAAAGGACTCCCGTTCTTACTATATTAATAGAAGGTATTAGGTTTAATATTAATTTAAGGGATTTGTGATTATTTGTGGTCTCAAACATTTCATGCATAATATCAACATATTCATACATAGCAAAAATTATGATGTGGTTTGGTTATGGACTTTACTATATTAATTTCCTCGAGCTACAAAGGAAATTAATTTGGTCAATCCTAAGTATTCATGAATGTTTTAGGAAGAAAGTCTTACCATCCTCCTTTTGGTCTTGATCACCTTCTCTTTGACTTGTAATAAATTCTAATCCTAACTAACCTATATAACCTAATTACATAAAATCCAAAAAAAGAAACCTCGAGTTACATTCAAGTGGAGTTAGATGAGAAGAGAAATTATACAAGAAAAATAAAAAGGCAGGACACGCAGGCCCTATTTAATTACCAAAGCGATAAAATACATGAATAATTTAACTAGGTCCGCAGTCCATAACCAAACCACCATACTAATTTCATGCTCAAAATAAAATTAAACATAACAATTAATTCCAAAATCACTATATTGAAAAATAAAATAAATTATAAAATCAATATTTTAAAAAATATATTAATTGTTAAAATCATATTTTATGAATTAAAATAATATATAATCTAAAATCAATATTTTAGAAAATATAATAATTGCTAAAATCATATTTTAGGAATTAAAATAATATAAAACCTAAAATCAGTATTTTAGAAAATAAATTAATTTTCAAAATCAAATTTTCATTGGCTAGTCCAAAAACCAAATTTTGGGGAAAACTTAGGGTGATTTCGAAAAACTAATTCTTATGGGCCTTCTTGCAGAAAAAATCGAGAAAAAGAATTTTTTTTGAAAAAAATAAATAAATTGCCACGGTTGAGATCAAATCCCAGCGGCGCAAGGATCATGCAAGCCTGCGACAAGCTTTGCACAGGCTTGCTACGCACAAGCCCATCGCAGGATGTGCTCATCCCCGCATGGGATGCAAGGGAGCCCCAGGAGGGCTTGACCCTCAAAGTCCCACGCAGGATTCCTCAAGCCCTACGCGAGCTTAAGGATTTTTTTTTTTTTTTTTGCAAATAATTTCCAGAAACAATCTCGAGCAAAAATTTCCTTTTCTTTGCAAACGATTTCCAAGAACGATTTCGACAATAGAAATCACCGAATTTAATCAATCTATATTAACTTGTTTCTCTGATCAATATCATAAAAGTCATTCTGTGAATTTAACCACAAAAGCCGTGTCAGTAAAATTTCCAAAACCTTCACTGTTCATCTCCTTGAATAGAATAGGCATTCTATTCTCTATAATCAAGCCCAGACGAAGAACAATTTCTTCGCAAAGAAGATCAACGGAAACGCATTTTCTATGCAGGAAGCTAACGTGAAACCTTTCAGAAAACAAGTTTTAAGGGATTACAAAACCTCCATAAAATCAGTTTTCCAGAAAACCCACTGCATTCGAAACAATTTCAAAATGCATCGAAGACCCACACAAAAGTGAAACCACTTTCATAGGAAAACAGATGTAAACATAGAAACGATTTCATGCAAAACTATCATCCATAAACTGCACATAAAAGGGGTGATGATACCACTATAGGTTTACGGTCATGCAATCAATATTACTAGAGGAAGAAAAATCGAAAACCAATTCCCAGGATCACTCATATGTAGGGGTATACTCGAATCGAATCAAGCCGAACCCTAAAGTAATCGAACCGAACTTTATTATTTTTACCCAATGCTCGAATTCAAGCTTGAGTTCGATTCGAATATCAAATTCTAACTCGAATTCGATTCGTTTAACATATTTTAAAGCTCGAGTTCGATTTGAAGCTCGATTATAATAAGCTCGAATTCGAATTCAAGCTCGAGCTCGAATTTGAATTAAACTTGAATTTTAATATTAAAAAAATAATAAAATTTACAAAATTAAAGTTTTCATCATCAGAAAACTTACAACTAAAAAACAGAGAAAAAACAACAGCATAACACATTCCATCTAAAAAACTAAGAAAAAACAACAGTATAACACATTCCATCATCATTCTAAATAGTAATATGGAGTATCCACATAACAAATAAACTTCAAATGACAAACATTTAGTGATTTTAACAAAATAAAATTCTTGTTGAGTCTTCAATCCATCATTGTTGCAGTTAGTTACAAACATTTTCAAGTCCCTCAAAAATTTAAAAAAAAAAATCAAATTTAAAGTCTTCAATCAATCCCTATGGTAGCTAATCACATATTTGCTTATTCCCCATAATTTTCAAGCCCTGCAAGAGCAAAAGATTAACACCATTAACACACATTAATTCCAATAAGCTGATGACAAAAAAAAAAATTCCACATAACAAAATTGTGATGAAAGTTGAATTCTGTAGGTACAATCCACATGAAGTATGCAAAGTGCAAACTGAATTCTGTAGGCACAATCCACATGTAACCTTCATCTCCATTATCATACTTTATTACTTTCCATATGCTAGAAACTAAAGGGACCAACAACCCACCCCTTTTTTTCTAAGCCCAAGTGTTCTAAAGATCAACCAAATGAATCCTTTTAGCCTAGGAGTACAACATTCAAAACATCCTTCAGTTATTCCACTTTAGTAGCATCATCATTATCTTAAAATATTCACCAAAACACTGCTTAAAATGTTCACCAAAACACCGCAAGACATATTTCCATCAAAATCTTGACAATGAATGATCAATAATATCATATAAGAAATACTATAAAATGTACTAAGGTGACCTTCCACCACTCCAAGGATACAAAGAAGTAGCTTTATGAAATGGGTAAAACAATCTCCACTGGTTGTTCTTCAACCTAACAAGATAAAAGTTTTGGTGAGAAATAAATCAAACAAAGAAAAACGGATTAATAATAAAACTTAACAAACAATTTTACCATTTTAGATTTTTTCTTCACCCTATGTAGGCGACGTATCCAATCCCCTCCACAAATTAATGCTTGAACTGTCTCTGTAGCCAATGATGCACGATAAGAATCAAGGATTCTACTTCCAGCACTAAATGTAGCCTTTGATGCTACTGTAGATATAGGAATAGCTAATATATCACATGCTAATCTCGAGAGGATCTTATACTTTAACTCATTTACCTTCCACCATTCTAGGGCATCAAATTGCAAAGCTATATCTTCCTTTACTCTATAGACTCCTTCTTCCAAATAAATTTCTAACTCTGATTTTTCTGGTTGAATTGTTTCAACTGATCTAACAAATTGATCAAATCTTAACCATCCAGAAAATACAGCACCCTTTGGACTTGAAAGAATCATTGAACCACTAGAAGAAGATGAAGTTGATCCATGAAATGAAGAATTCTGAATTTGGTCTTTAGAGCTAGCTTGACACATTGCCTTATATTCCTCAAAAAGCTCAAATAATTTGTTTCGAACCTTTTCAATATTTTCAGTAGCTTCATTAGGACAATAAATCAATTTAAAAGAAAAGTCAACCAACATCATTTTACATCTTGGGTCTAAAATGGCAGCAATAGCCATCAACAAATTGCACTCTTTCCAATATTTATCAAACTTCTCTTTCATCCTCCTAACCATTGCTCGGATAAACTCTCTATCATCATTCTCCTTCTCATTTAACACTTCTTTTTTTCTCCAAACAACAGCAAGGAACTTGTTTGATGTAGGATAGTCAGAACCTGAAATCATGTGTGTTGCCTCGTTAAATACCCTAAGTATTTTTACAACATGTTCCACTTTTTCCCAATCTTCTTAACTTGGACAATAAAGGTAACATGGCTCATGTTGTTGAAATATTGGAAACACATCATTCAATTTAGAGGCAACAACTAACATGTCATAAGTTGAGTTCCAATGAGTAGGGCAATCAAGAATTAACTTCCTCACTGGAAGTTGCATTTGTTGCACTATACTTGAAAACTTCTTGAGACGTGCTTCGGATTGATTGATAAATCTTACACTTTCCTTAACATCTTGAATGATGAGCTTAATTTCTGACAAACCATCCTACACAATGAGATTTAAAATATGAGCACAACATCTTACGTGAAATAAGTTTCCGCCTAATGGTAATGTCTCTCTTAAGATTCCGATTGCCACATCATTGCTTGAGTCATTATCCACTAAAACTGTGAATATTTTATTTTCAATGTCCCACTCCTTCATACATTTGTACAAAGTTTAAGCAATCTCAATACCTGTATGTGGGGAAGGAATGTCAACAAAGCTAAGGACTTTCTTTTGTAGCTTCCAATCAGAATCAATGAAATGCCCTGTGATGCACATATATGACATTTTCTGTGCAGTTGATTTCCACAGATCCGTAGTCAATGAAATTTTGTTGGCTTTTTTTAACAAACTTTTCAGCTTTTGCTTCTCTTGCTCATACACTTTTATACAATCTAACTTTGCTTGATTTCTAAAAATTTTCTCAAAGAGAGGAAGATTAACCCGAAACATGAAATTGAAGCCCTCTTCCTCAACAACACAAAAAGTCTTTTCATGCATAAGGATCCAATGTGCTATGCTTCCCTTTGCTTACCATGTTCATACTTACCCGATGAAACTAACAATGTATCTACTTGAGACCCCATAGGCTAAAAATTCAACATCTTTTGTTTATGTAGAAATGCCTTTCGTTTTGGGCAAGAACTCTCTAAATGTCTATTCAAATGGCTAGTAACTTTGGATTTTTGAATAGACAATCTTGATTTACAGTGCACACATTCTACTTTCCTAGTGCCATCTGGTAACTCTACCTCTTTGAATTCTTTCCATGCATCAGCTGTCTTCTTTCTTTTCTTTTTCTGAAATTGATCTTGCTCCTCATTTTGTTTAGCAACCAACTCTTTATTAGTAGTCTCATGGTCACCAACATCTTGGAGAGTGGTTGCTGGTGAACTAGAATCACCCATTACACTAGTGGCTTGGACAATAGATTGCTTATCTATGGCCAATCTATTGTTTGATGACACTTCAATTTCTTTGAGACTCAATTTGCATATTCTAGAAAAAATAAAAAAAATAGAACTTGAATTGAAACTACACATTATCAGTAAAAATTATAAATTGAAACAATTAATTTAAGACTTCAAAATGAAATGCACAAGTCTAATTAAATTAATAAAACAAGAAGCAATCACCCTATGATACTTTTCAGACATGATAATCACCAACTGGTATGACTACACAATCAGAGAAGCCCATCAAGAAGCCACAAAAAAGACATCAGCTTTGGACTACCTCACAATCATCAACATAATATGAATTAGCTGGATTAATTGAATGAAATTTCATATAAATATATTATAGATCTGCCATGTGCAAATTTTATCTTCCTGGGCATAATCAGTATGACTAGTTGTGCGGTGAATCGAACATTGACTTGCATTGCTTGCTCAAAACAGCAGCAACTTAATGCGGGATCTCTTCCCAAGCACGAAGACTATGATATTGCTACTACTCCCTCCACTAAACAAGCCATCAAAACCCTCACCTCTCAGGTACTATGGCTTCTGAAATTCATGCCCTTTAATAGTAATTGAACATTTAAGTTTGATTTTTAATTTTTTTTTTGGGTTCTTTTAGATCAAGGGCATAGCAATAAAGGCTTCAGGAGCATACAAGAACTGCAAGCCATGTTTAGGATCAAGATATTAACCAACAACAAAGACAAAATCAAGAATCTTTTTAGATCTAAACAAAAATAGAAAGAGAAATACCTATTTCAAAGCCAGCACAAGATCTTCAAGTTGAGCTTGCAAGAAGGACAGTGAACGTGAAGGAACTTGCCAGATACAGAGAAAAGGAAGTGAGGTGAGAAGACAAAAAGAGAACGCTGCCTTGCGGTTATGGCTGCGGGATGCATATTGCAAAGAAAAAGAGGTGAGTTGAGAAGACAAAAAGGATTCTGGAAAAAAAAAGAAAAAAAAAGGTGAATGAGAAGACAAAAAGAGAGGACAAAGGGTATTTGGAACAAAAAGGTGAACTTTCAAGATAAAACACCCGAATGTGGTTTTGAATTGCAAAGTGTTTTTTTTTTTTTTTTTGGTCTCAAAAACTTTGAACTTTTAAGTATTATATTTTGATTTAAATATAATATAATATAATAATTTAATTATAATATAATAGTTTATAATATAATATATTATAAATAATATAATTATATATTAACTAATTAATCGAACATGTTCGCGAGCTTTCGAGCCTAATACTTGGATATTCGAATTCAGCTCATTTAAAATTTGAACTTAAACATAAGGCTTATATTCGAGCTCGAGCTCGATTTTTCGAACTCGAACTGAGCCTTTATCAAGCCAAGCCCAAACATGTTCGATAAAGGCTCGATTCGAGTACACCCCTACTCATATGCAGTATTATGAATCAAATAAAAGGTTAAAGTTATACCTTTAATGCTTTGGTGTTGTCACTGCTATTCAAAAATTTCCTTTGCTGATGTCGCAATCCAACAATCATCCAATCGTGTTTGTCTTCTTGGTCGTTCGGTCATTGCCACTACAAACCATGAGTAGGCTTGTCTCCAACAATATCCACACGAGGATTCAAAATCAGGACTGCCTAATTCTGGTGCTAGGAAGAAATGACAGGCAGCTATAGTTTTTAAAGGAGAAGAAGAAGATATGGCAGAAAGAGTGATTCTGTTTTTGTTAACAAATCAACGAAAAAACGCAGCATGTACTATCTCATATACATATCTGTGCGTGCTTTAAGATTCCTAAATAATTTATGATTTAGTAATTATGATTAGAACCCATAAGTTCTCATAATTATGATTTGACCCGTAAATTAAACTATTTATAATTTGGCCATAGAAACTTCTTCTTCTAGCAATTAACCCTATTATGTTATCAAATAACATTTTGAGTTCTTAATCATCTATTGTGTGTGACCTATTAAGTTTCCTAGTCTATTGGTAGCAAAATATGAATTAATCCAAATATTTTTAGGATTAATACTCTATGATAATTAGAATCAACCTATTAATTCTAATTAGGATTAATTTAATAATTTGGTACTTAATAAATTCATATTAAGCAGATCATGCGTGGCACCTAGTAGTACATCTTGGACACCCAAAAGTCCAGAAAGTCAAGTGACTTGACTTGAGCCATTCAACAGCAAACAACAGTGTAATAAACTCCTTTTACCGTACAATATCTTATTCAGTTTAAAGTATAGAATTAGTGCCAACTCCCTCTAAAATATTAATTAATTCTGACTTGAATATTTTAATACTTGTTCCTAGAATCCATTACTCATCATGTATATCAATTTGGAACTATTTCCAATACACAGTTGCCTTGGCCAAGGAGTTCTCAAGTAGTAATTCCTACAAGTGGCCGTGAGGTATTCGTCCATACTATTAAGAGTGGTGAATTATTTATTGATCCTCTCAACTACTTTCATTTACTTCATGTTGTATCCAATATCTATCCCATAGGTGGTCTTGTAAAGACTCTAGAGATTGGAATCAAAGTACAATGCTTAGCAAACAAAGTATCTTGGAGATCTTAAGTCAAAAAATACTTACACATTTGCTATGATGAGATTCTGTCACTGGAACTAAATAGTTATCCATGTGATCATATCAGAGTTAGGTCCTCCAATAAACTTATCTCATAACAAGCATCTACGTGTTAACTTTGATTATCACAATATTCACATATGTGAGAACCATCACCTGATCAAATTAGGAAGTATAACACGTGCTAGTCTTTATACATTAATGATGTCCTTTCTCAGTAATTCTATAACTAGGGATAATTTAAGTACAAACACTATCCAGTGCAGTAGGAACCTCATATCATGATCTTTATCATGATTTTCTTAACCTAGTATTGCACTTAGGACTTTATCTAACAATTATATTCACACGAAAGTATAAACAAACAAACTAAAAGATGAAGAATGCTTTGTATTACTAAATAAATATGTAATATAAAAAAATACATGTGATTGCCTCTAGGGCATAATACTAGCAAGCTTCTCCTTCTCTCAGTCGGCTTTGCAGTTGCACCCCTAATGGCCCATTTTGCCACAATGATGACATAGACCTTTTACAACTACCTCATTCTTCCTTATGCCACCTTTAGGCTTAATGGGAGCCTTTTTCTTCTTCTTAGGACTTTCTTCTTAGAAGAAAAAGATTCTACCATCATGATTGCATTAGATTCCTTCTTCATAGAGGATTCTGCAGTCTTGAGAAGATTAATTAGCCTGGGTAATATAGTCTCAATCTTGTTCATGTTAGGATTCGTGGACTCCTAAACGCGAAAAACATCCACGAATCCCTTCTGATGATCCAAGTAAACAATTAAGAAGATCGTAGGTTTGCAAAATTACCTTTGTTAGGTGTAATCGATATCCTTCGATTCCGATTGTGTTGCTGTATGTGCAACCCGAACGATCACCAGACACTGCAATATGCGAACGTCCTCTATCGGATACACACCGCGAACTCACTCGGTACCCGGGGAATGCTAGCACTTAGGGTTTGAGAGGCTTATTTTTTTGTGGATGAAGGCACAAATATTCTTAACAGAATAGCTCTTTAGTGAATACGTCTACGGTTTTCTTAAAAACCCATCCGAACCTTTTTAGAGTCCAACTCTAATAATATCTTGTCGTATTTTAATTTAAATTCAAATTAAATTAAAATTGATATGATAAGATTCTGCCATTATCTCGGTAATTTATCTAATTAATTTACCGAGTCAGATTCTTATAATCTGGACATTATCCAGATACATCGAATGTGGACATATTTCCAAATTCATTGCATCTGGTAAATTTTCTAAGTTCAATTAACTTAGACATATTTCCAAATTCATCAAATCTGGTTACCAGAAAAATAACCTAACAAGTTCGCTTATTGTGTGACCCTATAGGTTCATTTAACACTGATAGTATGCCCAAATCATATTTAAATGTCGCACAAGTTATAAGCAGTTTCTAGCAAAATATTATAACTATCTAAGTTAAATGAAGATCGGTGATCTCTTTGAACCAAACCATAATTTCATATTTAGTCCTTTTGTCACACGATATCCAGATTAAGTATAAGGCACGGAGTATGTCATCCTTATTAAGCTTAATCAATTGTTTCTTGATTTCATAGTAGACTGTTCAAACAAATGATATCAATATCTTAGATTGATATATTTGAGTACGGCCGTGCATTTTAACAGTCTAACTTATCAAGGGGCCCATGGATATCTCTCCCATAATTGAGAGGGACAAATTCCTTCACTATCAATCATATTTCTCTCATTGATTTATTCTATATCCAAAGTAGTCTAATTTATTATCTGATTAAAAACAACTTTAGACAACGTCAAAATATAGAATTTATCAAGTAGGAAACTATGATGAATTTTGGTCGAAGGACTTCTAATATTATTATGGCTAGAAAGTACTTATGACATATTCCATGAAGTACTCTCACAGTGGGTCATGTCTAATACAATGTTCTCTAACATTTATTTATGTTTTAACTCGATATCACAAATATCCATGACCAGTAAAATATAGCCATCAAGTCATAAACATACTAATCTTAATTTATTATTGTTCCAATAATAATAATCGATCAAGGACAGTTTTAGAATAGTCATTGTATTCATTGTTGGGTTTTACTATCAAGTCACGTACTTGATGACCACAAACAAAATGCACTATTCATGGAAAGGAAAACCTCATATTATTATATAAAACATAACGACAATAGTATAAGTACAAATTGACTCTAGGGCATATCCCTAACAGTTCATTTGGTAGTTAATCAGAAATTATGAAAAACTACTTGACAAATATTGCAGAATTAAGTCGACATTTAATTCATGCTCCATTACAAATCCAAAAGACCCAAGCTCCTCAATTAGGCACAACATCTTTAGCTCATGAGTGGCCACTGAAGTACCCTCAACCATTTTAGAATGAAAAGTTATTTTAAGATCTCATATCACTCTGTTCTAGCATGCGCATCAAACAGCTCTCGAATATGTAAAATAATTAGGTAAGCATCCATATGCTTATATTGTTTTTGTAATTCAGGAGTTATTGATGCCAATATTGTTGGGTATCTCTCACACATATCATATATGGCATAGCAGAAAATAAAATGAGATACCATCCTAGGATCCGCATATGTGTGGAAAACAAGACATAAAAATAACAAATGTAACAGCTTTTTACCTTTTTTTTATCGTCCGAAGAATAAAAATTTCTTCTTCAAGTTGAGGCGCGATCCAGCAATCCTATTGATCAAACTTCATGAAAGTTGAACGTCCAACCACTATAATTATAGTGTGTGATTATTTCTAACAGAATCCACACAAAGGAACACTCAACCACCAAAATTTCCTGTGCTAGTAGAAAAATAAGGCGGCTAGGGTTCTTCACGTTTTTAGCAAAACGAGAGAGAGAGAGAGAGAGAGAGAGAGAGAGAGAGAGAAGAAGAAGAAGAAGAAGGTTGTCGTGTGTCTCTAGGGTTTTTCGTGAATCCAACCTCAGTTAGGTTTTGAGCATATCATACATATAAATCGAAAAACCCTACTAAATTTGAGAATTCTAATTCTATTAGAATTCCCTAATTGTAATTGGAAACATAAAGTTCTCACAATTACAATATTGGACTATAAATTATAACTGATTATAATTTGTCCACAACAACTTCCCTTTCTCTCAATTCACCCCACTATATTATCAAATAACATCTTGAGTATATAATCCTCTATTGTGTGTGACCTATTAGGTTTCCTAGTCAATTGGTAGCGAACATGAATTAATCCAAACATCCTTGAGATTAATAATCCATAATTAAGTAAAATTAATCATATTGATACTAATTAGGATTGGTTTATTAATTCATCAATTAATAAACCCATATTCCCAGATCATGAGCAGTATATAGCAACACATCACGACCACCCAAGAGTCCAGGAAGTTAAGTGGCATGACATGAACCCTTTAATAACAAACTATAGTGCCATTAACTCCTTTCACCATACAATATCTCATTCAGTTTGGAGTACAGAATTAGTGCCAATTTCCTCCAGAATTAATTCTGGCCTGAATACAATAGTACTTGTACCAGGAACCCACTACTCTAGATGTGTATCACTTGGAACTATTTCTAATACACATTTGCCTTGGCCAAGGACTTCTCGAGTAGTAATTCCTACAAGTGGCCGTGAAATATTTGCCCCTACTATTAGGAGTGATGAATCCTTTATTGACCTTTTCAATTATTTTCGTTTACCTCACAATGTACCCAATATCCATCTCATAGGTGGCCCTCGATCGAGCTCCAGAGATTAGAATCAAAGTACAATGCTTAGCAAACAAAGTACCTTGGAGATCTCAAGTCTAATGATACTTGCACCTTTGCTATATTGAGTTTATATCACTGGTACTAAATAGTTATCCATGTGATTATCTCATAGCTAGGTCATCTAATAAACTTGTTCTATTAACAAGCATCCATGTGTTAACTTTGAGTATTTCAATACTCACAGATATGAGAATCACCGCTTGATCAAATCAGGAATTTTAACATATGTTAGTCTTGACGCATTAATGATGTCATGTCTCATTAATACTATGACTACTATTTAAGTACTAACACTATACAGTGTAGTAGGAATCTCATATCATGATCTCTATCATGATTTCCTTAACACAGTGTTGTATTAGGGACTTTATTGAACAGTTATATTACTTAAAAGTAAACAAAAGAAATTATAAGATAAATAATGCATTTTATTAAAATAAAATGTATCATATACAATGTACAAGTGATTGCCTCTAGGGCACAACACTAATAAACTCCCACTTGCACTAGAGCCAACTATTCATGTATTTAATACCGAATGACTCAACATGACAATCATGTTTTTTTTTTTTGGATAGTGCTTTTCTAAGCGGGTTAGCTATGTTCTCATCCGTGGGAACTCTCTCTTTCTTTACATCATTCCTATCTATAATCTCCAGGATCAAATGATAGGGTTGTAGTACGTGTTTAGATCATTGGTGAGACTGTAGCTCATTTGCTTGTGCAATGGCTCCGTTGTTGTCACAATACAATGTTATTGGACCAACAACACTAGGAACCACACCTAGTTCTATCACGAACTTCTTGATCTAAACAGCCTCCTTAGCTGCTTCAGAAGTAGCTATGTACTCAGCTTCTGTCGTAGAGTCAGCAATAGTCTCTTATTTGGAACTTTTCCAACTTATTACCCCTCTGCATAACGTAAACACATAGCTGCATTGTGATTTGAAATCATCTTTGTCAAATTGAAAAATAGCATCAGCATACCCGTTTATATTCAAATCACCTTCTCCATATACTAAGAACATATCTTTAGTCCTTCGTAAGTACTTAAAGGATGTTCTTTACAACTACCCAATGACCCTCACCAAGGTCAAATTGGTATCTGCTCATCAAACTGAGAGCACAAGATACATCGGGCCTAGTACATGATAGATTCAACTGTCGAGGCATATGGAATCTTACTCATGTGATCCCTTTCAACTTGTGTCTTGGGAGACATCGACATTAAAAGGCTTACACCATGTGACATGGGTAAGAATCTCTTTTTGGATTGATCCATGCTAAACCTCTTTAGCATTTTATCTTTGTATGTAGACTACGAAAGACCTAGCAATCTTTTGGATCTATCTCTATAGATCCTTATTCTAAGAATATAGGTTACTTCTCCAAAGTGTTTCATGGAGAATTGTTTGGAAAACCAAACTTTAACCGTTTGCAAGACAGGTATATCATTTTCCATTAGCAATATGTCATCTACATAAAGCAATAAGAAAACGATTGCACTTTCACTATCCTTCTTGTATACATAAGGCTCATCCATATTTTGAATGAAACCAAACTCTTTAATTGTTTCATCAAAATGGATGTTTCAACTCCTAGAAGCTTGCTGAAGTCCATAAATGGACCTTTGCAGCTTACACACCTTTATGCCACCACTGGATGTGAAACCCTCAGGTTGTGTCATATACACTTCCTCAGTCAGATTTTCGTTTAGGAAAACTATTTTCACATCCATTTGCTAAGTCTCATAATCATAATGAGCAGCAATGGTTAGTAGTATACTGATGGATTTTAACATGGCCACTGGCGAGAAAGTTTCGTCATAGTCAATACCATGTTGTTGACGATAACCCTTTGCCACCCGTCATGCTTTATAGGTAACCAAGTTACCATCCATGTCCATTTTCTTCTTGAAAACCCACTTGCACCTAATAGGTTTAATTCCTTTAGGTGGATCAACCACAGTCCATACTTAGTTGACGTACATAGAATCCATCTCTGACTTCATGGCCTCAAGCTATTTGCCAGATTCTGAACTGTTCAGAACATCCTTGTAGGTAGTAAGCTCATCTTCATCTATGAGCAATACGTCATTGTGGTCACTAATGAGAAATCCATATCTCTCAAGTGCCACACATTTCCTACTAGATCTACGAGGTTCTTGTGTATTAAAAAGTTAATCTATTCTCTTAATAGATGTGGGGTTAGATGGTTGATCTTCATTTGTTTGATCTTCATGAATTTCACTAAATTCAATCTTACTTGCACTGTCCCCTTTGGGCATGTGCTCCTTCTCTAAGAAGACGGCATGCTTCAAAACAAATAATTTATTTTTGGAAGGGAGGTAAAAGTAATATCTGAAAGATTTTTTCGGATATCCCACAAACAAACACTTGTCAGACTTACTATCAAGTTTATCTGATTGTGTCCTTTTGACAAAGGCAGGATAACCCCATACTTGCAAGTGAGATAACTTTGGTTTCTTACCAAAGAATGTCTCAAATGGGGTAGAATCAACCGTTTTTGTTGGAACTCTGTTTAGTATATAAATAGAAGTTTCTAATGCATGCTCCCAAAACGATTTTGGTAGGTTTGCAGAAGCCATCATAGTCCGTACCATGTCTAGAAGGGTTAGATTCCTTCTCTCAGATACACCGTTATGTTGAGGTATATGTGGTGGAGTCCATTGAGATAATATCCCATTATCTCTAAGATAACTCAAGAACTCTTGGCTCAAGTATTCTCCTCATCGATCAGATCTTAGAGTCTTAATACTTTTGCCAAGTTATTTCTCGATTTCATTCTTGAAGTCTTTGAACCTTTCAAAAGTCTCAGATTTGTATTTCATTAAATGCAAATACCCGTATCGTAAGAAATTATCGATATAGGTTATGAAATAGTTATAACCTCATCTTGCTTGTATTGACATTGGGCTATATACATCAGAATGTATGAGTTCTAATAACTTCTTGGCCCATTCTCATTTTCTTAGAAAAGGAGTCTTAGTCATTTTGCCTAGTAAACAAGATTCGCATGTGTCATATAATTCATAATCAAATGACCCTAAGTCACCAAGCTTGTGTAACTTAGAAACACGATTTTCGTTTAAATGGCCCAAACGACAATGCCATAAATAAGAGGTGTTAGAGTTATCCATTTTAGGTTTCTTATTATTTATATTGAGAACTGGATTATCTAAGTCTAGAACATATAAACCATTAACTAAAGTTACTGAACCATAATGAATATCATTCAATGAAAAAAAAAAACAACATTTATTCTTAAATATCAAATGAAATCCATATAAGTCTAAACACGTAATTGAGATAATGTTTTTTTATATTAAAACTGGTATAAAATAACAGTTTTGCAATTCTAGAATTAATCCCGAAGGTAGGTTCAGCTCGTATGTCCCTACAGCAAGTGTAGCAACCTTTGCCCCATTTGTGGTACGTAAGTCTACATCCCCTTTCTCTAGCCTTCTACTGCTCTTTAGTCCCTGCAAGTTATTACACAAATGAGATTCACATCCGGTATCTAATACCCATATTTCATTTCTAAATGCAGTATTTATCTCAATCATAAACGTACCTGGAGAAGAAGTAGAAGTGCTTGTAAGCTTCTCCTTTTGCTGCTTGTCCTTAATGCTCTTCAAGTAGGCTTTGCAGTTACGCCTTCGGTGACCCATCTTCCCGCAATGATAGCATGGGCCTTTGGTAGCTGTGTCCTTCTTCTTCACACCATATTTGGGCTTCATAGAAGCCTTTTTCTTTTGAACTTTTTTCTTAGAAGAGGAAGATTCTACCATTAAAACTACATTGGAGTCCTTCTTCATGGAGGACTTCGCAGTTTTGAGAAGATTGATCAACTCAGGAATGGTGGACTCAATCTTGTTCATCTGATAGTTAATCACAAATTATGAGAAACTATTAGGCAAAGATTGTAGAATTCAGTCAACACATCCATTGCAAACCCGAGAGATCCAAGCTTCTCTATCAAGCCCAGCATCTTTAGACCATGAGTGGCCACAGAAGAACCCTCTACCATTTTGCAACAGAATAGTTGCTTCAAGATCTCATATCTCTTAGTTCTGGCTTGGGCATCAAACAACTCGTCGACGATGTAGAATGATTAATTGAGCATCTATATGCTCGTGTTGTTTTTGCAACTCAAGAGTCATAGATACCAGCATAATACATGATGTTGTATCACTATCCTCCTAGTGCCTTCTGTGGACTGCATGCTCATCGGCATGAGCATCTTGAGCTGGTGGTGGCGGAATAGGAGCATCTAGCACATAGGGCAACTTTTCCGATTTGAGAATGATTCTCAAATTTCTATACCAGTCGAGATAGTTTGATTCGGTTAACTTGTTGGTTTCCAAGATGCTACATAGGTTTAAGTTTGTTGACATAATGCAAGTGACCTAGATGTAAAGATTGAGATCATTAGCTACTTATATATGCACATGATATACAAATAATTAGGATTTTAATTAAATGCATTTTTACCCTACTATTTTACTCAAACCAATAGCCCCCACTACTGATTCGGAAAAGCTCGTTGGAAGCTTTTCTAGTGGATTGGTATCCAAATTCCTCAAGAATAACCTTGGGTTTACCTAACAAGCCAACCTTAAGTTCATTAGTAGGTATCCAATACCAATTACATCATATGTAACTACTAGATCATTGGGTGATTAACAACTTTTAATCTTAAAGCCTTTTATGCTACTCCAATCTTTCCTCTAAATTTCTTTATACTTGAGTTTGTCCAATTGGAATAAAGAATTTAATTAAACCCGATCCATTAATCAGGAATTTAATTCCATAGCTTGAACATGCCCGATGTTAAGTAGGCTTGGGTTTGCCTCGAAAAAGGACTGTCGTTCTTACTATATTAACGGAAAGAATTAGGTTTAATATTAATTGAGAGATTTGTTCCTTTTAGTGATTTCATTGAATGACATGCATAAAAATTAATAAATCACATAATTGATAATCATGGTAATAAAGCGATTATGTGGTATGGTTATAGACTTTATCCTAAATTAATTTTTTTGAGCCATAAAAGAAATTAATATAGTTAACCATATGTGTTCATGCATGATTTAAGTAGAAGGTCTTACCTTCTCGCCATGTTTTGGTTGCCATCTCCAAAATTAAAAATAATTCTACTCCTATCTAACACATGTAAACTAATTACATAATTTTCTAAAGAGAGAAAACCTTGAGTTACATTCGAAGGGAGTTAGATGAGAAGAAAATTACATAAGAATTCTAAAGAAGGCAGAACACGCAGGCCCTATTTCATAAAAAATCAAAACTGTAAAATGCATGAATGGATATAATTGGTTTTAGTCTATAACCATCCACCATGCCATTGACTATACTTAAACAAAATAAACATATAATTTTTTATTATTCCAAAATTACTATTTTGAAAAAATAACACAAATGTTAAAATCAATATTTTAGAAAAATATATTAATTTTAAATTTTCAAAATCACTATTTTGAAAAATAAAATTGTTTGTCCCAAAACTAATTTTGAGAATATGCTTTTGGCTCCAATCTCTGGTAGCGAAAATGGTAGTCTCGTTGGCCAGTCACGCGTTGGCCAGTCAACGGGCCAGGGTCAAGGGGACATCGCCCTCTTGGAAAAATTTTTATTTTACCATCTCTCATCAAATGAGATTTTTCCCTTTCAAAATTCTATTCCAAGAAATATATATTTTTAAAAATAGCTGGAACGTGTAAAATAGAGCAGAACTGGCGCCGGTTTGGAAGCCAGGGCCGGCGCCTGCTACATTCTGATTTTAAAGAAAAAACTTTCCAGAAATGATTTTTGGGTGTGGCGCCAGCTGTAGTCGGGAACAATGGCGGCGATTTTGAAAATTTTCCAGAAATAATTTCTGGTGACTTCTTCTTCTGCAAATTTTCAGTGAGAACAATTCTTAGCAATATTTTCTATTTTGAAGCTCAAAACAACAACCAATTTGTTAGTTTAAACAAAACAAAACAGAAAATCAAATTCACAAGATGAAACGGAAGGCAATCAACATGTTTTCAAGAAAATGTTTTTCTGCAGAAAACTTTTAGCACATAAAGAAAGCATTTTTCGAAATATACTATAACTTTAACACAATCATATTGTGCTACGGACCCAACCCACAATGCTCGAAACAATTTCAGCTCGAGTGAAAACAATTTTCATAGCAAACAAAGATAAACACGAATACATGAAACCAATTTTCATGCTAAAAACAATGTTTGTAAACCACACATAGCATAGCTCTGATACCACTATTAGATATCTCTCACGCATATCATATATGGCGCAACGGAAAATAAAATGAGATACTATCTCAGGATCTACATATGTGTGAAAAACAAGACATAAAGATAACAAAGGTAACAACTTTTTATCTTTCTTTGATTGTCCGAAGAACAAAAATTTCTTCTTTAAGGCGAGGCGCGATCTACCAATCATCTTGATCAACCTCCATGAGAGTTGAACGTCCAACCACTATAATCACAGTGTGTGATTATCTTTAACAGTAATCCACACAGAGGAACACGCAAGCACTAAAATTTCCTATGCTAGCATAAAAATAAGGCGGCTAGGGTTCTCGAGTTTTCAGCAAAACGAGAGAGAGAGAGAGAGAGAGAGAGAGAGAGAGAGAGAGAGAGAGAGAGAGAGAGAGAGAAGAAGAAGAAGAAGAAGAAGAAGAAGAAGAAGAAGAAGAAGGTTGTTGTGTGTCTCTAGGGTTTTTCGTGAATCCAACCTCAGCTAGGTTTCGAGCATGTCATACATATAAATCGAAAAACCCTGCTAAAATTGAGAATTCCAATCTTATTAGAATTCTCTAATTGTAATTGGAAACATCAAGTTCTCAAAATTACAATATTGGACCATAAATTATAACAAATTATAATTTGGCCACAACAACTTCTCTTTCTCGCAATTAACCCCACTATGTTATCAAATAACATCTTGAGTATATAATCCCCTATTGTGTGTGACTTATTCGGTTTCCCAGTCAATTGGTAGCGAGCATGAATTAATCCAAACGTCCTTGAGATTAATAATCCATAATTAATTAGAATTAATTATATTGATTCTAATCAGGATTGGTTTATTAATTCATCAATTGATAAACCCATATTCCCAGATTAAGAGCGGTATCTAGCAACACATCATGACCACCAAAGAGTCTAGGAAGTCAAGTGGCTTGACATGAACCCTTCAATAGCAAACTACAGTGCAATTAACTCCTTTCACCATACAATATCTCATTCGGTTTGAAGTATGGAATTAGTGCCAACTCCCTCCAAAATTAATTATGGCCCGAATACAATAGTACTTGTACCAGGAACCCACTACTCTAGATGTGTGTCAATTGGAACTATTTCCAATACACAATTGCCTTGGCCAAGGACTTTCCTAGTAGTAATTCCTACAAGTGGCCGTGAGATATTCGCCCCTAGTATTAGGAGTGGTGAATCCTTTATTGACCATCTCAACTACTTTCGTTTACCTCACAATGTACCCAATATCCATCCCATAGGCGGCCCTCGAACGAGCTCCAGAGATTGGAATCAAAGTACAATGCTTAGTAAACAAAGTACCTTGGAGATCTTAAGTCTAAGGATACTTGCATGTTCACTATATTGAGATTATATCATTGGCACTAAATAGTTATCCATGAGATTATCTCATAGTTAGGTCATCCAATGAACTTGTTCTATTCACAAGCATCCATGTGTTAACTTTAAATATCTCAATACTCACGGATATGAGAACCACCGCCTGATCAAATTTGGAAGTCTAACACATGCTAGTCTTAACACATTAATGATGTATTGTCTCATTAATACTATGACTACGGACTATTTAAGTACTAACACTATACAGTGTGGTAGGAATCTCGTATCATGATCTCTATCATGATTTCCTTAACATAGTGTTGTATTAGGTATTTTATCGAACAGTTATATTACTTAAAAGTAAACAAAAGAAACTGTAAGATAAATAATTCCTTTTATTAAAACAAAATGTGTTATATACAATGTACAAGTGATTGCCTCTAGGGCCCAACACTAGCAGACATCACATATGATACTATGTCACAGTTCTCTTTGTGCTTCTTGTAGACAGCATGCTTATCAACATGAGTATCTTGAGCTAGTGGTGGCAGAATAAAAGCATCTAGCACGTAGAGCAACTTTTTTGACGTGAAAATAATTCTTAAGTTTCTATAACAGTTCAGAAAATTTGATTCGGTAAATTTGTTGGTTTCCAAGATACTACGTAAATTTAGGTTGGTCAACATGGTGCAAATAAACAAAATGTAAGGATAGAGAAATTAGCTAAATGTATATCCACATGTAATGCAAATAATTAGGCCTTTAATTGAAAGCATTACTATTCCACTATTTTACTCAAACCAATAGCCCCCCACTATTGATTCGAAAAAGCCCGTTGGAAGCTTTTCTAGTAGACCGGTATCCAAATTCTTCAAGAATAACCTTGGGTTTGCCCAACAAGCTACCCTTAAGTTCAATGGTAGGTATCGAATACTAATTACATCGAATGTAATTACTAGATCATTGGGTGATTAATATCTTTTAATCTTAAAGCCTTTAAGCTTACCCAGCCCTGCCTCTAATATTCTTTATACTTAGGTTAGCCCAACCGAGATGAAGAAATTAGTTAAATACATCCCATTAATCAGTAATTTAATTCCATAGCTTGAACATGCCCGATGTCAAGTTGGCTTGGATTAGCCCAACAACCTGGTCTTGGAAAAAGACTCTCGTTCTTACTATATTAATAGAAGACATTATGTTTAATATTAATTTGAGGGGTTTGTGATTATTTTTGGTCTCAAACATTTCATGCATAATATTAGCATATTCATACACGGCAAAAATTATAACATGGTGTGGTAATTGACTTTACTATATTGATTTTCTCAAGCTACAAAGGAAATTAATTTGGTCAATCCTAAGTACTCATGCATGTTTTAGGAAGAAAGTCTTACCATTCTCCTTTTGGTCTTGATTACCTTTTCTTTAACTTGTAATAAATTCTAACCCTAGCTAACCTATATAATCTAATAACATAAAATCCAAATAAAGAAACATCGAGTTATATATGAGAGGAGTTAGATGAGAAGAGAAATTACACAAGAAAATTTGAGAAGACGGGATATGCAGGCCCTATTTAATTCAAAACCAAATCGATAAAATGCAATGAGCAATTTAATTGGGTCCATAGTCCATAACCAAACCACCATGCTAATTTCATGCTCAAAAATAAAATTAAACATAGCAAATAATTCTAAAATCACTATTTTGGAAAAATAAAATAAATTCTAAAATCAATATTGTAGAAAATATATTAATTGCTAAAATCATATTTTAGGTATTAAAATAATATATAATCTAAAATTAATATTTTAGAAAATATATTAATTTCCAAAATCAAATTTTGAAAACCAAAATTTGGGAAAAACTTGGGTGATTTTGAAAAATTAATTCTTGTGGGCCTTCTGTGAAAACTAAAAAGTTGAAACAAAAATGATTTAAAAAAAAAAAAGCTGATTGCCAAGACAATGCTGGCTGGGGAAAATTCGGTCGCGGCTTGGTGAAAACCAGTTGTAGCTTCACTAAAGTCATTCGTGGCTTTGGACACAAAATTGTCCAAGCCACGGCTGGTTCAACCCAATTCAGCTGCAATTTGGACCAGAAATTTTTTCTTTTCAATCTTTTCTACAATCTCTTCCAATTGTCTTCTCCGATAATTACAGAAGTCTATTCATCCGTTCAATGCCAAAGAAAATGTAAAACTTGTTCAGAAATACAGCTTTCATTCATCTTTTCTAAAGAACATACATTCTGTTCACAACATAAATAATCGAAACCCGTGTACTTCTCCGCATAGGCATATTCATAGAAACATCTTTCTGTAAGAACAAAACCAATAAATTTTTAAAACTAATTTTCTTGAAACGCAATTCAACAAGTTTTTCAAATCCATCTCTGTAACCATTACAGAAAAAATAAACATCAACCCACAACACAAAACAACTTGTTCAAAATCCAGTAACCTTAAAATACACAATGAGGCCCCAAGTTCACGAAACAATTTCACAAAAGCAGTAAATCTCATGAAACAATTTCATGGGGAAAAAAAACCATAAAACACATAAAAGGGTGCTCTGATACCACTGTAAGTTTAATGGTCATGTAATCAATATTACACCGTGGAAGAAAAAATCGAAAACCCATTCCCAAGATCACTTATATGCAATATTATGGATCAAAGAAAAGGTAAAAAATTATACATTTAATGCTTTGGTGTTGTCACTGCTGTTCAAAACATTTTTCTTCTTCCTGATGGTGCGATCCAATATTCATTTAAACAGGATATGGTTCGGTTGCAATCACCGCAACTCAAGTGTAGAGTTGAATCAATGATAATCCACATACGAAGCACTAAGTTTTGCTGCAAATTAGATGCTAGTATAATTCATGGCGGCTAGGGTTTGTGAATCAAGAAGAAGAGAAATCACAACATGTTCTAAAAAAAATAATTTTTCCTGCTCTAATTTAGTCATACAACCACGGCATGCATATCTATTTGGGAACCAGAATCCTTAAAGAATAAGGATTTTTTAATTGCCAATTAGAATTGTAATTTTTGTTAATTACAAATTTGCCCACGAATTATAGATAATTATAATTCAACCACAACAACTTCTTTTTTTCCAAAATAACCCTATAATGTTATCAAATAACATCTCGAGTACTTTACCCTTTATTGTGTGTGACCCATTAGATTTCCCGGTCTATTGGTAGTGAAATATAATTAATCTTAAGATCTTTAAGATTAATAATCATTAATAATTAAAATTAATTTATTAATTCTTTTAAGATTAATTTATTAATTCTTTAATTAATAAATCCATATTTAATAGATCATGAGTGGTATCTAACAATACATCATGACCATAAAAAAGTCTAAGAAGTCAAGTGGCTTGACATGAACCTTTCAATAACAAACATAAGTGTAATAAACTCCTTTCACTATAGAATATCTCATTTGGTTTAGAATATGGAATTAGTGACAACTCTCTCAGAATATTAATTAATCCTAGCCCGAATGTTTTAGTACTTGGTCATGGAATCCATTACTCATCATGTATATCAATTGGAACTATTTGCAATGCACATTCACCTTAACCAAGGACTTCTCGAGTAGTGATTCTTACAAGTAGCCATGAGATATTGGCCCCTTCTATTAGGAATGGTGAATCTTTATTGATCTTTGCAACTACTTTCGTTTACTTCACATTGTATATAATATCCATCCTGTAGGTGGTTTTGTCAGGACTCCAGAGATTAGAATCAAAGCACAACACTTAGCAAACAAAATACCTTGGAGATCTCAAGTCCAAGGATACTTGCTCATTTGCTTTAATAAGTTTTATCACTAGCACTAAATAGATATCCATGTGCTTATCTCATGGCTAGGTCACCCAATGTACTTGTTCCAGTAACAAGCATCCTTAACTTTAAGTATCACAATACTCACGGATATGAAAACTACCGCTTGATCAAATCATGAAGTATATCACGTGCTAGTCTTTATGCATTAATGATGTCATATCTTATTAATACTATGACTAGGATTAATTTAAGTACAAATACTATTCAGTGTAGTAGAAACCTCACATCATGATCTCTATCATGATGTCCTTAACATAGTGTTGCACTTGGGACTTTATTTAATAGTTATATTCGAACAAAAGTATAAATAAAGCAAGCTAAAAGATAAAGAATACCTTGTATTATTAAATAAGTGTATAATATACAAAATACATGTGATTGCCTCTAGGGCATAACACTAACATGTGGTTGAGTATTGTATGCTTTTAGGTAACTCCTAAAGATAAGCAAGTATATGATAGAAGCATGGATTACCAAACTAGATATCTAAGAAAGGTAGATGTTATTGAGAAAGATATTAGTATATTTTTCTATCTCAATGATAGGTGCTACGTAGAGGGGTATTTTTGTCATTACACCTTCAGATCAAAGAAACTACATTTGCAATATTATTCGTGGGTTCAATATTTCTATGTGGTGATAAATAGAATATATAAAATAATAAAACATTACTATTTGTTAGTAAGGATATTTTAGTCATTTTAGTAACCAAGAATAATATGACTTTTGGTCCCCAGAGTACCTCAAGTAACCTTAGTACTTTATTTATTATGTAGGCTTACTGGATGAAATTAATGGAAGAACTATTCTAAGAGTCCAATAATTATTTATATGAGCTAGAATAATATATTGGACCAATTTAAATAAATTAAACTATTAATTAATTGTCTTAATAATTTTATATTGGGCCCAAGAAGATCAATTAATTAAGAAAATATCTAAATATCAATCTTGGATTGATTATGTGATTAGGTCAAAACTTAGTCCGCTAGGAATTAAAAGTGACAGCATCAGGGCATTAGAAACCCTGAGAAAGCCACCATTTTATAAAGAAAAGAAGAGAGGTAACAGTGGGTGAACTGAAGGTTGTTGTTTTTTGAGTGTGAGTGCATGCATTGGAGCACTATTCACGTAACATAATGAAAATAGCATGTTCTCCCTGTGTGCCTCTGGTTTCGTTCTTTCTCTCTCTCTCAATAGCTTTTCCCTAATTCTTTTGATCTCCATCATGTTTTATACTTTCATCGGTAGTTAGCCATAGAAAGTTTAAAGAATACTCTAGAAGATCAAGAGCTAGCAATCCTTATGTGTGTTTGATGCGAAAGAGTTGGTGTTTGGCTGGTATTCTAGCAAAACATGTGAATATTCTAATCTAGGAGGCTACGTCAAACCCAATCCCACTACTAGTAATTCACCCTACACACCATAAAAGTAAGTCTTCTAGATTATGAACAGGAAAAAAATTTTAAAAGCATGTTTCTACTACGTTTATTTATTTCCCACAATCTTCCATCCTTAAACTTGAGATATTTGAAGTACTTTGTTTGCCAAGTGTTGTACTTTGATTCTTATCCTCGGAGTCCCTTAGAGACTGCCTATATAGGGTGAAAATTTGGTAAAATATGAAGTAAATGACAATAGTTGAGAAGGTCAACAAAAGATTCATTAATCCTAATTGTATGATAGTATATCTCATAGCCTCTTGGAGGGAATCATTACTCAAGAAGTCCTTGGTAAAAGTGATTATGTATTGGAAATAGTTCCAATATGATACATATAGTGAATAATGGATTTTGGGAACAAATACCAAAGTATTCGAGCTAGAATAATAGTTATTCTAGTAGGAGTTGGCACTAACTTCATGTTCTAGACTAGATAAGATATAGTATGATAAAAAGGGTTTATTATACTGGTATTTTCTATTGAAAGGTTCATGTTAAACCATTTAACTTTTTAGACTTTTGGATGGTCATGATGCATTACTAGATGCCACTCTTGATCTATTAAATATGAATTTATTAATTAATAAATTAATCTTAATGATTGAGGATTGCTAATCTTACGATTGGAAGGATTAGTCCGTATTTTGTTACCAATTGATTAAAAAACCTAATAGATAAACATAATAGAGGATTTAATACTCAAAATGTTATATAATAATATTAAGAGGTTATTTTGTGATAAGAAAATAATTTTATGGGTGAATTATAAGTGGGATATAATTTGAGAGTTTAAGTGCATTTATTATTAAAGCCCTAAAGCATGTACATGTTTATAAATAGCACTTTATGGAAGCTATCCTTGTTAGAAGAAATTTTGGAAAATCAATTTTCGAAACCTTATGTTTCGGTTGTCCACGGTTTCTTCCGAAAATCAACCCTCGCCATCGGTAAGCTAGCTAGCACTAGCTAATGGCATTTTACTTGAGTATCATCCTCGTGTAGATACTACTAGAGTTGTCCCTACACTTCAGATGTAGTGGTTAACCACGAATAACACAAGTGGAGTCTAATCCTTGGCCTTGAGTTTGTCACGGGTAGAAGTATTCTGAAACTATGAAACATCAAAGAAGGCTAATCCATAGTGGCGCTTCTATCATCAAAAACTATAAGTTTTGAAAGGTATATCACAATCCCTCTCTTCTCTAATCTATTTTATACCCATATGGCCTCGTTTTTTATTTTGGCTTTTGTCCATCTGCAGTTACTTCCCACACTCGATAGCCGAAACCTAACAAACTCCTCTACCATACCAAATGATAAGACCATTTTCGTTACGGTAGCTGGCAGATTCAATAGGGGCCCTGTCTGTAACAGTCCTATAATTATATCCCAGTGCGTCTTTAATTGGGGGATGTTGCCCCGTCTGATCTTCCTAGACAAGGGATCTTTATAACGTATCCAACTGATAACACATCGAAATTTTCAAAACTTTATATTGAGTACAAGAGATGTTTAGTACATAGAGCTATAAGTGATCAAGACCTAAACAAACAACAGTGGTCCAAAACTTCATATGCCATTCTTTGTTACTTTTCTAGAGTAATTGGTACCTCAAAGAATCTATCTCTAACAGGTTACTTGAGACCATCTATCTCTAACATAAGCTAGTAAAAAGAGAAAAGCTCCGTTAAGTACTCAACATTCATAGGATACTCGTATTTAGGTCCAAGAAATAGAAAAAGGGTTTCTTACTCTTTTTTCCAAACCTTGTCATGTTAGTAAATACAAGACATGAGTAGAATATCATGAAATATGGCACACGGCATGATTTTCACAAGAAACTTGAAGAACACGTCAAGAATTAGTGGTTTTACCAAGTAACATGAAAAGCTTATCATGTAATAGGATTTTAACCAATAATATATTAAACATGGCATGAAACATGTCTTTTACGACTATCACAAATGAAATAGCCTTAAACATGGTTTTAATGAGTAGTGAAATCCATATCTCAACTTTTTATAAGAAGGGAATTCAAAAGTTCTTTACATTCTTAGTTTTCTGTTTTTGCTAGTGAAGCACTTGTAATTTACAAGATGTAAAAATCCATAATTAAAACAGAATTTTGGAAAACCAAGGCTCAGCTACCCGTGATTCATAAAATATTTCCGCAAATGAATTCCTCGGTCCAAATATGACATTTTCAGAACAATCGAATTCATTTTGTACAAAATTCCATTATGTAGTTCAATCGTAAACTCATAAATAAATATAGTTTCAAAATTTAGGAAACTCATGCGATGCGCAAAAACATAACTTTGAATATACAAAGGCTTCGTGATACAAAAATCTTTAAGAAAATGATTTATGTTAAAATTTGGCAATTGATGCCTGCAAATTTCAAGCAAAAGGTGGTTACTTGAATATATCAGAAAAATAAAAATTCATATCAGGAAAACGTTTATTCATATCAGAAAAACACGTTGTGATACCAAGGGATTTGAAAGCTGATAAATTTTATGTACCAATGCTTTGTCCTAAATATATTAGGATAACACAAATCTATATCCAAAAAGCATTTAATTGTATTAGAAACATTTTGCTACCAAAAATCAAGTTAAGAGTTCCACAAGTTCAGGAAATGCACAAGTATAATATTTCAGAAAAACACTTAAATGGAGCGGGAGTAAAACCAAGGGACTCACAACATTCACGTTGTTCTTAAATTCATCCAATACGCTGTTACTTGGATATATCAGAAAACTTATATCTATATTAGGAAAGCATTTTGCTAGTTAGAAAAACACTTAGCTAAGACGGGTTTAGAAATTGAGGGACTCACCGTGAGTAATGCTATTCCATAACACTATTAATCTCAATGCTCACAAAATCCTCATTGGAAAGCTCGCCTACATTAAGGATCAATACATATGTTTCTTAGTGATTATAAAAGCACAAATACTATCTTGCTAACCATATAAAGTAACAAGGAAATTATTAATTTCCTATCTCTTTATTTCTTTCACTAGAAATAATTAGCCATATATGTTATCTTCTTCATGTATCTATTTCCTTCTTCCATCATTCAACATGTATACAAGCCATAAACATGGTTTCTCACTCTTCTTGCTGGGCCTTTAATTTCTAAGGAAATTAATAATATTTGAATAATATATATATATATATATATATATATATATATAATGTCACACAACTCTTAATTTTTACTTTTCAACAAGCCTTCGTATTTTCATCGTAAGTTTTGATCCGTAAATCTAATTAATCTCAAATTTGCACCAAAATGCACCTAAGATTATTAGTACAAAACCATTCTTTATTTCCAACATTCCAGTTACCAACACAAAGATACATGCAAGCGTAAGCTTGCTATTTTTCCAGCAACTGAGCAATGTTCTCAGCAAACATCACTTCTCCTTGTTTTATTCATCTCTTACAACTTAATTAGCAGTCCATTCATTCATTTCTCTATCAAAACATCATCACAACCGCAAGGTTTTAGTCATTAAGGACACAAACATAACATGGTTTATGCACAACAAAATTCGCAGCCATTAACAAAGTATAAGAATGCTTTAATTCTTTGCAAAATAAATCCCATGTTTATCTCTATTTCTTCTATCTTCACTTTAACACTTAACCATCATTTTTTCTCTTTAATCCTTAATTTAATCATCACAAAATTAGTCCATCTTCAGTCATCAAGAAATCTAATTCGAACACAAAAGGCAATGAAAAAGAGCAACCATGTAGTAAGCATTAAAAATGCTTAATTTTGCAACGATAACCACTAGTTGATGTTGTCTCTTTCTTTGTTCTTTTCATCCACAAATACAGCCATCAATACTCTACCATAACTTCTTTAAAACTTAACCAAACATCATAAAAATAATGGCAAAACAACCCTTTAGGCCACCGGTATACAACTATAACTAAACAACATCATAACTTTGAAGATAAAATTGCAAGCGAAACATAGCTAAAAAGACAGCCAAGGAACAACAAAAACGCAGCACTCCTACGTGAAGAAGAAAAAGGGAAAAAAAATATTTTCTCATTACCTCTTCGTCTTGTTCTCAAAATCGGCTGAACTAGAATATGCGGAACTGGGGTAGGCACGCTCGTGGAAACTTCTGGTGCAATTCCTACAAGCCTTCTACTTCGTCTTTGCATGTAGATGAATGCCTAGCTTTTAATTTTCCAGTATATGGCCTGCCTAATATCGTTTTGGTGAAACAACCTAGGGGCCAAAGAATATTTTCTGGAGAGGGAAAAGAAAAAACGTATGGTATTTTTCACAGAGAGGAAGCACTGGAAAAAACAACGTTATTTACTTTTCTCCTGCTTAACCTAAATAAAACCTTAGGTTAAACTGGATTGGGCCATTGGACTCTTATTTTAACCTTTTTGGGCTTAATTAATTATTCTAACTAAAACCAAATAAATGGCCCAATTAATAAATAATTAATTTTTCAGCCCAAATAAATCAGTCCAATTAATTAAGCTTATATTAGTTTAGTCCCATGTTAATCTTTAATTATTCAAATTGGGCCAAAGCCCTGAATAATTAATTAACCTACCAAACTAATTTAATTAATTCTCTCTCTCCATGGACCTTTATTTTATTCTAGCCAAATAATTAAATCAGGCTACTTAAATAAAATAAATTCCATTTAATTTAAGAACAATTCTTTAGCCCGTATTTAATTAGGACTCATGGTCTATAATGGGGACCAAAAGACACACCGCCTTGGCTACTAAAATGACCAAAATACCCTTGCCATAAAAATAGTTGTATTTTATATTTTAAATATTTTCTAATATCACCATAAGGAAATATTGACCCCAAGGACAATGCTGTGTTAGCAAAGTCTCCGACTTACAGGTAAAATGACTAAAATACCCCTCTACATATTGCCGTACATTAGAAAGGAAGAAGTGTACTAACACCCCTCTAAATGACATCTACCAACCTTAGGCTTCTAGTCCAATGATCCACGACTTCCTGGAGTGTTTCCGCTTTCCAATGGAGCTACCCTAAAGCAAACATCCGAGTCATGTTTCCCAGGCCCTGGACATTTTAGACCATTCGAACAACCACAAGGGGTGATATAGTGCAGAAACTATCTTGTATAAGTCTGTCTTAACTAACTAGTCACACATACCCAACATACAAGTATATTGGCCCTACGATAGAACCTCAACTATAGAATATCAAAGTATATGCTACTAGCTTCGCCAGACCACCAACTCATACTCAAGTTGTAGAGTACTAGTCCACGCTGTAGAGGTAGTAGTCTAGGTTTCTATCATATAGTACTTTTAGAAACCACTACTACAGGTCATGTCCTACGTATTCAAAATACGCTTATGTTATGAAGTGAGTGGACTACTCACTGGCTAAAGATAAGCCATTCCCCATTTGGAATTCATAACATAATAACCTAAACATGATGAGATTTCCAGTCTCATCAATAGGTTAAGAACAAAAGTTTATGCGTTTAAATAACCCGTGATCCATACCTTTCTGTGGAAGACCACCATTCACATGGACTACTTATTTAAACACAAAGGGTCTATTCCAAACGAAAATTGTGCACAAACAAAAAGTAAATTCACAAACAATTTCTGAAAATAAATTCTTTTATTAAAATATTCGATTTTACATCAGAAACCTAGTCTAAGAGGGCATACAATTCAACAACCTTCAACTTAACAAAAATAAGCATAGCTATTTCATTCTTAGTTTCTTGCAAAATTCATATTAAAATACTCCTTATAATCCATACAACAACTTTAAGTCTTGAAGATTAGCACTTTACCTTGTGTACGATGAATTCTAGCTTGAAAATGGTCTAAGCTTTCTTTTCCCTTTTCTCTCTCTCTCTCTCTCTCTCTCTCTCTCTCTCTCTCTCTCTCTTCCTAGCTTTTTTTTCCTTTTTCTTTCTTTTCTCTTTCCTCTTGTGGCCAGCTGTTTCTCTCGCTTTCTTGTTGAATTTTGGTGGCCAAAAATGGCCTCCACCAGCCTTCCATGTTGTATTTAAAGCTAAAATTAGCAAGTGATCAATTAATGGCAATCAATGGTTTTTGGACACTTGGAAAGCTATGGAGTTTTGTATAAATTTGTGGAATTTTATGGAAATCTTTAGAATTTCCTAGAATTCCACCTAACTCCTCTTAACCAATCAAAAAACTCTGTGAAACCAATCATATAACCAAAAAAATAATGCCATCTCACTTATGCAATCACTTATCTTAGACCATGTAGTTCATGTAACCAATTATCAAACACCATTTAGCTTCTCATATATCCAATCTCCACAAACCACATAGCTTTTTGTTCAACTAATCACCACACACCACTTAGCTTCATTGTACTAGTTATATTAAGCCGTGTAATTTCTATGTAACTAATCAAATAACTCCATTTAATATCCATCCAACCAATCATAAAATCCCACATAGATTTTCATGCATTCAATCAAATGAGTTAATTTAGCTTCCATACACCCAATCAAATATTTGCATGAATTAAAGAATGGTCCACCAAATTTTAATCATATTTAACCATACTTCTCTAACATTAACCATAGTTAGCATTTGTTAGTGTTATGCGCTTAAGGCAATCACATGTATTTTGTATATTGCACATTTGTTTAATCATACAAGGTATCCTTTACCTTTCAGTTTATTTTATTTATGCTTTTGTGTGAATATAGTTGTTAGATAAAGTTCCAAGTGCAACACTATATTAAAGAAATCATGATAGAGATCATGATGTGAGGTTCCTACTACACTGGATAGTGTTCACACTTAAATTATCCCTAGTCATAGTATTAATGAGATAGGACACCATTAATGCATTAAGACTACCACGTGTTATACTTCCTGATTTGATCAGGTGGTGGTTCTCACATCCGTAGTATTATGATACTCAAAGTTAACACGTGGATACTTGTTACTTGAACAAGTACATTGGATGACCTGACTATGAGATAATCATATGGATAACTATTTAGTGCCAGTGATAGAATCTCGTTATAGCAAACGTGCAAGTATCCTTAGACTTGAGATCTCCAAGGTACTTTGTTTGCTGAGCATTATACTTTGATTCTAATCTTTGGAGTCAGATCGAGGGCTACATATAAGATAGATATTGGGTACTTATGAAGTAAACAAAAGTAGTTGAGAGGATCAATAAATGATTTACCACTCCTAATAATAGGGGCGAATATCTCACGACCGCTTGTAGGAATCACTACTTGAGAAGTCCTTAACCAAGGCAACAGTGTATTAGAATTAGTTCTAGTTGGTACACATGTTGAGTAGTGCATTCTAAGAACAAGTACTAAAACATTTGGGCTAGAATTAATTCATATTCTAGAGGGAGTTGACACTAATTCCATACTCCAAACGGAAGATATATTATATGGTGAAAGGAATTTATTGCGGTATTGTTTGCTATTGGAAGGTTCATGTCAAACCACTTAACTTTCTAGACTTTTGGGTGGTCATGATGTATTGCTAGATACCGCTCATGATCTGTTGAATATGAATTTATTAATTAGAGAATTAATAAATCAATCCTAATTAGAATTAATAAGTTAAATCTAAATTATTATAGATTATTAACCTTAAAGATGTTTAAATTAATTTATATTTTGCTACCAATAGACCAGGAAACCTAATAGGTCACACACAATAGAAGATTGAGTGCTCAAAGTATTATTTGATAACATTACAGGGTTGATTATGAAAAGAAGAAGTTATTATAGTCGAATTATAATTAGTTATAATTCGTGAGTCATATTATAATTAATAATAATTACAATTGTAATTGGTATTTAAAGAATCGTTATTCTTTATGGATTCTAATTACCAAACATGGAGGATTATTATGACATGTATGTCGTGTTTTTTGCATGGAAAGACTGTGAGGTAAATCGTTTTTCTCTGGAATTATTTCTCTTCTTCTTCTATTCTTCATACGAACTCTAGCCGCCAAGAATACATTCTACTAGCACAGAATTCTATTGGTGCTTCAGTACAATCCTTATGTGCACTACATTGGAGGCGATCCTATACTTGGGTTGTAGTGCTGTGACGGAACAAATAGAGAAGGCATTCTCTTTGGTTGGTCATTGGCTGCAATCGAACAAAACGTTTTGCTGGATTGCGCCTTTAACAAAAAAGAAAATTTTGTTTACAGGGACACCACCGCAGGTAATATTTCATCCTTTTCTTTGGTCCATTATGTAACACCCCACGACTACGTACCCTAAAAGGGCGGGGATGTCGCCCCGTCCTGTAGGACAAGGGGTCTTTAGAACAAGGTATAAAATATAAAGGCATTCTCCAAAAGGATCAACTTAGATAAATAAAGAAATATTCTTATTACATCAGGCTCAACTTGGAGCAAAACGGAATAAAACAAAATATTGTTTAGAAGCATAAGCAATAAATGTCTCCTAGAATGGATAGAGAAAATAGCAAAAGCTCCAACTATTACATGCCCCGCTGACTCAGCACAATCTATCTCCTGAAAACATGGTGTAAAACAGTGTGAGAATAAATCTTAGTAAGTCCTGTGTGTGCACATGGTGTTTTAAATAGTTCATGTATGCAAAGTGTAAAACATTTGTAGAAATAATTTGGCAAGTCATAAACAATCTCTTTTCGCAAGGAGTGGGTTTTTCTCATTGTCACACTTTGTACAAAATAAATCCTCCACTCGGATAAAAGTCATGTCACCACACGCTGGGCTCCATGAGAACAAATTGGCCAAGGCACCACACTTTGTGCACCTTATCCGGACCAGATTACCACACGTTGGGCGTTCTGATCAAGGTGAGTGTACAGCCCACCGGGTGAGATACTCCTCCATCTCTACACCCAACAAAACCATCCGGGTGTCCATGCCGGAAATATAAATAATACCTTTTAGGCATAATGCTAGCTCGGACTGGCCTGACCAACCAACACTGTCGCCTTTTCGAGCAGAGTTTATCTTCTGGAGGTGGCCTCCTTCCAGAAGACTTACGCTAGCCCTCCAAGACAAGTATTGTTAGCCTACCCTTATTGAGTACTCAACGAACATATCCGTCAATTCCTGATTCAAAATATTTTCAAACCTTAGCTTTGTAAAACGTGGTTTTCTTTAAAAGAGATTTCTAAAATTTTTCTATAATGTGAGGAAAGAACTCAAAAAAAATTTTTCTCTCAAAATTTTTCAATGTCTTAGGGAATTGATAGCCTCAAGTGCATAGATTTCTCTTCACACACCGTATTGGCCCCCTTTACAGTCATGACTCATCATTTTTTCAACAATTCTATTTTTTCCTATGCTCTTACTTGCCTTTTTGCATTCGGGATAACCACAAGAGAGTGCACCGAATACACTTGCTACTTCTCCCCATATTGACCCTCTTTTTAGCTGAAGGTCTTCAACGATCATCAATCAAAACTTTTTTTTCTCAATTCATAACAACAATAGTGTTGTTTCCATTCATTATTTTTATCTTCAACTCAAAAAAAAAAAAAATCTCAGCATTCTCCTCAATCTTTCATCTTAAAGATCTTTTTTTCAACTCACAAACTTTTTTCATCATAACGCAATGCTAGCAAAATTGAAACTCATAATACAAAAGTTAGCCAATAAACTCTTCTCATATTCATCACATCTTCTATAATTCAACTAGATAAGTTAAATAACATTCAAACACCAATGCATAAATAAGATTAATCAAAATTCTCAAGTCTTGACAAATATCTTTTCCAATAAAACCCATTTCATCAAACTCCACCTAATGAATGACAAAACTCACATCCAAATAAGAAAAAGAATTACAACCTTGCTTAACAATGAAATCACTGAAATTTCAAAAACGTTTATAACACAAACATAAACTATATTCACCAAAATAATATAGAAAAGCATTTCTTCAACCTTTATTCCCCCCCCCCCGTGCCTCCCCCTCCATGCTTAAATTGGACATTGTCCTTAATGGCCAAAGATAGAACAATAAAAGTACAACCAAGAAGACCAAAATGAATAAAGAAGGAGAAGAAAATAAAGAAGATAATGTCATAATGGAGTACCTCCAATTTTCCCAGCTTTGTACTCAAGACCAAATTGTTTCTCAATTTCAAAATTTTCCAAAGTAGCTCAATACTAAGAACACACCAAGATAATTGATAAAAATTTGGACAAAGTATATCACTAAACCACTCCCCTACACTTAAATTGGACAATGTCCTTATTGACAAAAAAATAAACACAAGAAAGCATCTTGTTAGCCTTAATAGCTTTCTCTTATATTTTGACTTTTAACAAACATTGATGTGACTAACTTATGTGATGTATGTGTGATAGGACATGTTTTACTTCAGTTCTTCTAAGGCATTCTAATAAGATTGCTAAGCAACTCTTGAGCAATGGAATTCAAGAATGGGTGATCAAGATGAATTTCAAGCTTATGAGATTGCATACCAAGAAGTCCTTATGGAAGAACTTTAGACTAGGAATTGTTATTAAGGTATTTCTTGTTAATTCCCATGTCTCTTTACCTTATGATTCTATTTATTTCTACCTTGAAGCATACAAAGAAAAAGATTTCAAAGTTTTAAATCTCAGAATTTTGGATTGAGTAGTTTGAATGATTCTGCATCCAAAAGATTCATCCAAAATCCTGTAAACTATGTCAAATCATTTGTGCCTGGAAATGGGCCATTTTGGACATACCTTTGGATGCATCATTGTCCGAAACATGAGTCTAAAACACGGGTAAATTTAACAATAAAATTATAGTTGTTTTATAGCCCTTGGTACTTCACTTTATGTCTTTATATAAAGCCTTTAAACCTGATTTGACATAAGAATTTTGATGTATCCTTCTAAGAAACACTCTTGCTCTATAGAAAACAAAAATCTCCTTTATCAAAGTGTTTCAAAGTGAATTCAAATTGTGTCTAAAAGGTAAAAGTGTTTGTGCTTTTTCCTTGGTGCACATCTGCTCAAACAAAGCGAGCTTTTATTCTATTAATATTCAATCTCTTTTGTATAATAAGGTTATGGTGTAAAACCCATTTAGGATGAACCTTGATTTGATTTGTTGGTTGAGAGGTTTTGGAAAAACAAGTGTGGTGATCTTCTCTTGTATTTGGTGCAGATTGATTCTATTAAGTTGGATAAATGAAATCTGGTTGAAAATCCTTAAGTATGAACTTAAGGTAGTGGATATAGATCTTAGTAGATAGAACCACTATACATTCTATGTCTCATTTCTTTGCATATAACATTAACTACATTATATTTTCTTACCTTAGTCTGAATATGGATATTTCTCAAAGTTTTCTTGGATAGCTTTCTCTGTTGCCATGAAGTTGGTCGAAGAAACTTGAGGAACATTAATATTTTGTATATCAAATTTCTTGAAAATTTTAGCTTGCCAAAATCCTTATTCACCCCCTCCCCCCCCGCCCCCCAAGGTTTTTCACATCTCTAAATGGACCAAAAATAATAATGGGGTAGAAAGTTTAAGCAATACTTCTCAAGTGCAATAATGCTTCAATAGATACCTAAACTTAAGATAGAGAGAATGGCTTGTCCAAGAAGACTTTAATCCTATGAAACAAAACACAAATAAAACCACAAGGAAAATAATAACAAAATAAAAACATACCTAAATAAAAGAAAACAAACTAAAGAAAAAGACTAAAAAAATCCTAAGAGAGCAAATAAAGACATGATTCTCTCCCCCACACTTAAGATGGAAAATATTTTCCTTATTTGGGAGAGGAAAAACAAACTACTTAACAAAAAAAAAAAAAAAAAACTCTTTCCACTCATCATGCTTCCTCATCAAACCTTTTCAAAAGAAATTAAAGCACAAAATAGAAGATAGGAATGATGAATGTAGAAAGAAGAGAGGTTTTTGAAAAATAGAAGGTTTATGAAAATAATTTTTCTCACTAAAGCAAAACACATAAACCTCTTTCTCTAACATTCCTTTAGACACAAATATTTTTGTCAACATATAAGTGCACATGGTCTCTAAAGAATATATCAAACTTGAAATCACTTTTTAATCCTTCAAAATATTTGTCACAATTCAAATTCCCTTTAAAACTTAGCAATTTAATTCTTAAAGATTGGATCAAGAAATTAGTACTTTTCGACACATCAACAAAAACTAAGTTACCTTCCTTTGAATTGGGTAAAGGGTAGAAATTACTACCATCCTCCAAGGACTTCTTACGATGTAGCATTGAAAGATCCAACTCCTTGAGGCATGATAAATTCAACACATTATCATTTGGACCCTTGTTCTTCAGGAATTGAGAAGAATGTTGGGATACTTCCTCATGCCACTTAATGGGGGAATTTGTATTAATGACAAAAGAATGCATTAAGGCTTCAAGTGACGTCTCACAAAAAGCTTGCAAATTTGCCAAATTCTCTCCCATATAGCTCCTTTGATCTTGTACCCCAAAAGTAATTATCCATGATGATGTCAATCTCGCACTCAATGAAAAACTAAAATCAAATTGAAAATACAAATAAACAAAAATAATTAAAAAATAAAGAAAAGAATAAAACAAAAGGGAAAAACAAATAAAAGAAAATTACATACATTGACAAACTATCAAAATACAAAAGTTAGTGGTATTTACAGTACAACATGAAGTAAGCTAGTTAATTAAGTCAAAAAATGTTACAAACAATAAGATAGAACACCGATTTACACAAAGAACATATATACATAGTTACACATAGACATATAGACATATTAACATGGTTAAATCAATGAAATTCAAGCTTTCATAATATTGTTCCCCAACAACAGTGCCAAAAACTTGATGCCAAATCAAGTTTTCAAAAACACCTTCATGATGAAATAGAAAAATATCCTAATCCCTGGCAATAGCACCAAAAACTTGATGCGTTAATTTTGGATATATAAAATCATCAATTTTAAATCCATCCCTTAATCAATATTTAATTAAAACATTAATCCCAAAATACACATGTGAACAAGTATACTCATCACAAGCATAGTATAGGGGATTAACGAGTATCAATCCTCAAAGGAATAAGTACACACTAATAACTTTTCTTTTATTATTTAACCAACCCAAATAAAGTCGAGAAAAGAATAAAAAGAAAAACTAAAGAAATATATACAACTTAAGAATGTAGGTTCATGCAATTTAAACAATTAGCCTAGAAAACATGACAATGAACCAATTAGCAATTCTCTCAACTAATTATCATCTTGGCATCATGAAAGAATATAAAGTAAAATTCAATCATCTCACAAGTCATGATTTTACTTATATAAATCCTACTTCATGTCCCAATCCATGGAATCCTATATTTTGATTATATTAATAGTTTTGTCAATCAAGCTAATTCTAACCAAAATATGTATTAGACTCAATTCCTTAAAACATGAAATTAGCTAATAACTTTTTGTCAAGGAGAAATTAACATAATCTTTGATCACTTAGTTCTAAAATACTAACTTCATCGTTCAAATCCATCAAGATTCAATAAATACAAAATCATTGCAATGAAACTCGTAACATCATTGTGTCGAAGTCAATTAGAAGAACTCGCATCAATAACCAATGAAATCAAGTAATCAAACACCAAAGATGATAAAGAATTGATCAAATAACAAAATTAACCCAAAATCATGAATCCCAAAATAATATTAAATTATAATAAAAACATTGAATGCACCATTGCTAAAGAAAAAGAAGACAAAAAGAAAAGAAAGCACTTATAGACAAGCCTCTTTCTTCTTCCTTGAAGACTCACTTTGAACAATCCTCCTTGACTTGGGTGAACACCTCCTTCAATGAGAGAATCAAAATTTCTGCCCTTAAATTCACCCTTCTAAGTTGTATATATCAAATCCTTATGGTCTCTTATGCTTTTATAGACCTCTTAGATGCCAATTTCGTGGCTGAGGAAGTCTTAGCTGAGAAGGAATATGAAAATATCAAAATCGTTGGATAAGCCCTAATTCTGCGTACAGAATTTCTACCTCTAGAGCCTACTTGGCGCCAGGTACGTTCGACCCACCTGGCGCCAAGTGCACTTTGTTCTTCCTCTGTTTTTGCTCTGTTTTTGGCCGTCTCCCCTTGGCAGGCAGAATGGACCTAGCACCAAGTACACTTGCCAGACCTAGCACCGGGTCTATTCTGGAAAAATCCCTGAAGCTTGCTCAAACTCTGCTACTAGAGCAGAATGGACCTAGCGCCTGGTCCATTGGTTTAGCTTGGTATTAGGTACATTCTAGTTCTGTGCACTTTCCGTACGATTTTAACTTAAATCTGCACAAATTTGCCAAAAATACCTTTTATAAGCAAAATGTCAAATAGGAAGGAATATGCCTAGTCATTACAACAAATATATCTTAAAACAACCTTAAATAACTAGGAAAAGAATGGTAATTTTAACCCCTATCACCTTTAAAGGAAAAAGAACAAAAAAAACAAAGAACCGGCGGCTAAAGAAACCCCCCCCCCCTAAAAAAAAGAAAGAAAGCTACTAATCTATTTATACATCTTGATTGGCCAAGAAAAATAGAAACAAGTTGCCAGAGTTGCATATTACAAATTTGCAATTCTATGATCAAAATCACGATTTCCTTTTTTTATTTCCTTTTTTTTTTCTTTTTTTCCTTTTCTTTTCTTTTTCTTTTTTTTTAATTTTAATTTGTGACAGCTTTCCTTTATTTCCAAATTAACAAAAGCCATCACTCACAACCCTAGTGGGCTAAGGAATTTTTTTAATTAGCCCAAGAGTAAATAAATAGCTCTCTTATTATTTAATTGATCTTCTTGGGCACAATGCAAAATTGCCTAAGATAATTAATTAATAAAGCAATTAAATTAAATCGGCCTAATAAATTATATTAATTAATTAATCCAATTGGGTCCAATGTAAAATTATTCAAGATAATTACTTAAATAAACTAATTTAATTAAGTTGGCCCAATATATCATTCTAGCCCAAATAACAAATTATTAGACTCCTAGAATAATTTCTTCAAATATTAATTTCACCTAACAAGCCCCTATAGTAAATAAAATTTACTAATGTTACTTAAGCTACTTTGGGGACCAAAGGACATATTATTCTTGACTACTAAAATGACCAAAATACATTTGCTACGAAATAGCCATATTTGATCATTTTAAATATTTCATTAATCACTATATGAAAATATTGACACCAAGAATAATATTGCAAGCGCGATATCTTTGACCTACAGTCATAATGATGAAAATATCCCTCAACATAATACCCGTCATTGAGATAAGAAAAATATACTAACACCTTTCTCAATGATATTTACCATCATTTGATAGCTAGTCCGATGATCTATGACTGTCAATATGTACCAACTTATTTCTGGGAGCTATCCAAAAGTATACATACTAAGTTATGTTTTCCAAGGCCCTAGTTTATTTAGATTATCCTGGACAATTACAAGGAGTGATATCTTAACTGCATGAAGAGTAGAAACTCTATTATGTAAATTCATCTTAATTAACAAGAGTTATATACCCAACGTACAAGGTTATTGACTTTGCATTAGGACCTCATCCGTTATATATTCAAGTGCAGAAGTCTAGCTTCACTAGACCATCGACTTATACTTAAGTCTAAAGATACTCATCCACACAGTAGCGGCGATAAACCAATCTTGATTTATTATAGTACTTTTATAAATATTATCATCGTGTGGTCCAATTCTATGCATTCTAAATACGCTTACACTGTAGGCTTGCATAGACTACTCATTGGTCTAAGGTAAACCATTCCCCATTTAGAAGCTATAGTCTAATAATTTAAACTTTGATAAAGTGCCTAACTTTATCAATCGATCAAGAACAATTTGTTTTGCTTATGTGTTTGTAGCCCAAAATCTACTCTTTATTGTGAAAACACGACCTAATCACGTAGATTACTTACTAACACACTTAAACCTTAACGTGCACATATATGTAAACAAACAAACATTAATGAATGAAGTATTTTATTAATTTTTTAAATACATAAAAATATAGTCCATTTTGGGCATACATTCTAACAATGTCGATAAATAGATTTCTACTTATTTTTTGCTGGTATGCAAACTTGGTTGAGCTATTCATCCAATTTTGTTGTCCTAGCTTGAATCTTTCTTACTCAGGTGGTGCATTTTCTTGTTTCTAAAAATATAGGCAGTTAGCAATAACATGCTTTAAGCCTTTTTTTGCATTCCTTATAACTGTGGCCATTCTTTTGGCAATAAGTACATTTCTTCATTTTCTTCTTTCCTAAAACCAGCCCTTCCTTCCTCAAAAATTTCTCCTTAGATTGCTGACTTGAGTCAACTTTCCTCTTGCGATCTTGTCCAATTTGCTCTAAATCTTCCCCTTCTAATCGGGAGGTTATTTCTACATCAACACTATATCAATTTGGGGCTATTGAAATCAATGTTCTTTTCAACTCATGTTGTAGTCCTTTTGTGAATTTTTGGGCTTAGTCTGACTCTGACTATTCCAATAAAGTACAATATTTTGAGAGTCGGGTAAATTCGACAGCATATTGTCCAACAGTTTTTTCTGCTTGCCTAAAATTTTGAAACTCTTCTTCTTTTCTTTCAACCACCCAATGAGGGGTAAATTCTTTCTGGAATTCCTCCAAGAATTCTTTCCAAGTCCATTCCATCTGTTCTTGCTCTTGTGCCTCTTTCTTCCTTAACCACCAATCTCGTGCAAGCCCTTGAAGTTTAAAAGTAGCAAATTGTACTTTTCTTTGCTCCGAATAATCTAAATCTTGAAAAATATCCTCTATTTGTTCCATCCATGACTCGGCTTCTTGTTCTTAATCTGGTTTTCCATAAAATCAAGGAGGATGGAATTTTAAAAATTGCTCTAATGCTCAATCCATTCCATCCCCAGAGCGTTATTCTTTTTGCGTTGAGGCCTTTGTTACGTGTTGAAGTAATGTGGTAATATTCTGTAAGATTTGTGTCATTTTATTTCCCATAGGTTGTGTCTCCATTGTTAGTGTAGTAGGGTTGGGGGTATCAATTGAACTTTCTCCTACTTGGTCTCCTGCATATCTATAACTAGGATGTCTTGATGGCATTTCAAGTTCTCCTTCAATGCCAATAAACAATTCACTTGATATTTATATATCATAGAAACATAATACTGGGAAATCAATCATATAGCAAACATTATGCAAGCTAAAGAAAAATTTATGGAGATATATCTAGCAACCATCTACACATATATTCTTAGCCAGATGGCTCCTCCGGTAGTCCTTTAAATTCTTTTCCTTATTAAGGCTACTTCTCAGGGGTCATCCATCCTAATATTGCTCCCATCTGAGCACGTTTAACTTCAGTAATTTAGTATGTTCTAGGTGCCTTCTTGTCAATACGACTGTACCTATCTATGTACCACATAACTAGGTATTCATGGTACAACACGTGGTTCAAGTGTGGTATATAAATGCACACATCCCTAACTTATAGTTGCTACCACATCCCTAATGTATAACACACTAAATACATGAGGCCTCCGGATTTTTATTGGTCTCTGGAGTTGGAGTCCAAAAATATCGTGACTACAATGGCTACCTCTTCTTCGAACTCATCAAAAGAGATCATAATCTACTCAGAAGGCCTAAAATTTAGGTATTGCCTCAATCTCAATATCGAGTTCCACAAGGGATTCCTTCTCGATACCTCTTCTTCCTTTATAGGCTCCAAGCTCTATCAGATGTTCTTATAGTCTCTACTAAACCTTAACATAGGCTCTAATACTATTTTTAACACCTCTTTAATTAAATCATAACGAGTCTTAGACTGTAGGATATCGCCCTGTCTGATCTTCCTAGACAGAAGGATTTTATAACGTATCCAATTGACAACACAATAGAATTTTCAAAAATTTACATTAAAAACAAGAAATTTTTGGTACATAGTGTGACACCCCTATTAGAAGACATCCCGGAAGCATGTAATAAAGTTTGGGGGTCCCCCCATCTGATCTCCCAAACAAGGGGTCTTTATAATAATCGAAGCCAACAAAGATGAAATAAATGCAATAAATCATAAAAATAAGCCAACTAAAATGTCACCTTACCTCACAACTCAAAATGGTATATCGATAAAGTAGTACCTCTATAGGGTCATTACGCCCATACATAGTGAATTTACACCTAGTAAATTGCCGAAATTCCAAATATTAGTCCATCCCCCAACACTGTAGGACATCAAATTTCAATTCTAGGGAAATTAAGAAAAAGACACGTGTGAGTGAAAATTACTCAGCGAGTCCGTTTGCCAGTAGTAGTAAAAAGAGTTTTCTCAGACATTTCCTTGATAAAATAGATCACAGGAATTAAATCATATTTTTTCACTAAAAACAACTCTACAACTTAGTAGAAAGGTTTATTCAAGAGTCAATTCAAAATTTTAAGCACATATGGAAAATTCGATATTTAAATAAAACATTGCCCTGCAATTCGAGCCAATTGGAAAACCTAGTTTCAAATAACAACCTTGCCTCATTTTTAGAAATACAAGCACTTCTCTCGATAGAAGATTGGTCTGTGTGCAAAGCTCAGTAGGCTTTACCTTTGATATCACAGTCTTATTGTGTTAGAACGCAAGCCTACAATACCCAACTGTGCATTATCGGAGTGGTAAGTGCCAACATGCATGATACCGAAAGATTAGTATGTTTTACTTACCACCGTAAGCCCAATGGTCTCACTCCTAACGTCAATCAGCATCAACGTGGCAAGGAATTGAACACGCCAGGTGTTCCCACCCAGCATCGTGAACAACTCGAAAATGTATGCCCGTCTGCATGAGGCAATTGCTAGGCACTAAATGGCTAGCTAGGACAACTAATCTCAATGTCTTGTTGCCCCATTTGGAGTAGGACAATCCCCAAAACTCGAGAAGTTACTTGGGGTCATCTATCTCTAACGCAGGCTAGTACAAAGATTAAAGCCCTTGTTGAGCACTCAACGTCTTCACTGGTACATTTGACCAATCCAATGTAATAATCCCCGAGGGGATAGGTTTAATTCCTGAAGGAAATATTAAGAAAACATCTTTTCTGCGGCCAAAATATCATTTTTTTGAAAGTTAATCTCATACCAAGAGATTTTTTTCCAAATCATAGCGAAAAGGGATAAAAAGTCCTTCTTGTACGATAAAATGCATTCCCAAAGGTATTGTTGTCATTTTAGAAATACCCGATTTCCAAAAGAGTTTTATTCAGGAATTTCAGAATTCTATCCCTAAAGAAAGAATTAAATTCAAAAAATTCCATTTATGATTCCATAAAACTCATAATTTCCATATTTCAAGTAAAGGGGCATTTTTGTAAGTTCTCCCAAAAGAAATATGCCATTATTCAAGAATTCATCCCATAATCATGGTGTAAGGTTTAGCTTAATAAATCAAAAGAAAAGCCAATTCCATTCATAAATATGAATGAAATTCTTTGAAACATACCACCTTTTATGGAAAAATATTCACAATTGAATAAATTCCATTTTTCATTAAAATATATTATTTTCCAAAATAATGATCATTTCAAGTTTAGGAAAACCAAAGTTGGTTTAGGAAAATCTAAAGCCACACTTTCATTTTTCCTTACTTTAGAATATTATTCAACAAAATAAATATTTTCAAGAATAAATCTCATGAATTTCATGTCCTTTAGATATGAAATGAAACCATAGGTTTTATCATAAAATACAAAGTGAAAAATACTTCTGCAAGTAAAATGCCCATAAACAGCATATAACTCATAAAGTCGGTCATTCCCACATTTATTTGTCCATAAAATATTTTTTGTACAAAGAAATGGGATTTCTTTGTGGAAATATTCTATTATCTGAAATTCGATGACTTCGCAATTCAGAAAAACCCAAAAGGTTCACTATTTACCTTTTCATGTTTTAGGGAAAATAACTATCCTTGAATGATATTTAAAATCATAGGAGATTATTTTCCCAATTAAATCATAACATGAAATAAGGTTTTACTTGTTCAGGAAAACCAAAGTTCATTCAGGAAAGCATTAAGGTTTATCAACCTTTTCTTCTATGCTTAGAAATCTAACCACTAAGGTTAAATCTTTGTGAATAAAAAAAAATCCATTTCCATAAACCTTAGTATGGAATAAAATCATTTCCATATCAGAAAAACCCTATTTTCCTCAAAGAAACCAAATGGACTTTCATTTCATTCTTTAATGGAATAAAGAGTTCGCTAGCATTTACACATAAACACTTTAACTGGGACTCACCTAGTGTAGTCTGTCCTTCAACTATATAAATGATCCTCCTACATTCATAATTGTCCATGCTTCATTTAGCATCTAGGATTCCCAACTCAAATAATATAGCCAACTATATTGCAAAGGAATTTATTAAATTCCTCAATTTATTTATATTCCATGTCATACTAGAAATGAAATGCACAACCTGAAATAATTCCATCTCATCTTTCTTCTTCATAAAGGAATGTAAAGTAAAATTCAATCATTTGTCAAGTCATGAATCTACTTAGATAAATTCCACTTCGTTTGTCAATCCATGGAATTACAACATTTTGATTCATATTAAAAGAATTGTCAATCAATCTAACATAACCAAAACATGCATTAAGCTCATCATTATATTTTGATTCAATTAGCAGATTTGTCAATCAAGCTATCTTAACCAAAATATGCATGAATCTCAATTCCTTAAAAACATGAAATTAGCTAATGACTCTTTGTCAAGGCGAAATCAACTAATCTTTGGTCACTTAGTCCTATAATCTTAACTTCGTCATTCAAGTACATTAAGATTTAACAAATATGAAATCTGTGAAACCTCACCTAAAACCAACCCTAGAGTAAGGGGGTCGGGATGCATATCATATTTTCTTGCATGAATATATATTTTTGAATGATTTTATGTGCTTTAGAATTGTGATTTATAGTCTAGAAGGTTTAGTTGTACTTATTGAGTAGGAAAGGTAAAATGGTAATTTTACTTGAAGTGAAAATAGGGAGATAGCTTGAAGATTAAATAGGAAGAATATTTGGGAGAGAAAATTAGAACAAGAGTTGTTGTGGCTTAGTGGTTAGAGCTTTGGTATTAATCTCTTAGGTCTTGAGTTCAAATCCCACTAATTAAGTTTTATCATGATTAAATTTTATTTTATAAGGTAGAGTATTTTCGTCCCTTGCATGCCATAAGTAGAAGTAGGAGTGTTGTCCTAGGGGAAACATGAAGGGAATGTCCTAATCCTATTCTTATGCCCTACAAGATTTCTTAAGGAATTCATGTCCTTTTTATTCCCTAGCTTACCTTAATTCTTTACCAATTAAGCTTATTCAATTTATCCAAATCCATATTTTAATTCCAAAAAATTCAGCAAGGTTTATTGACCTTGGAATTTTGAAAATGACTCTTAGAGGATAGAATTTTGACTGAAAATATGGAAGGGTTAAGGAAGGTTCTCAAGAGAATTATTCTCTATGGTTAAACCTTCAAAACTCCACTCCATAAGTGTCCATATTCTTCATGAAAGCAATCTGAAAATTTTCCAGATTCTTGGGCAGCCTAGCTTTTGAAAACTTCAACCATTTTTCTTACTCAATTGCTGCCAGAAAAATGGCCAACTTGTCCAGCTTGAAGATCGAAATCCTTTGCCAAAAACCGGATTGCACAATGCTATGCAAACCAGAAAAAAATTCTGGGCAAGTTTCGCAGCTTGGCAGGCCAAAAACCAAGCTGTTTCTTCCACATTTCAAACCAGCAATCTAACTCTGTCTTTCCTCCATAAAGAAGGCTAGAAATCAACCTTAAAGGACCCTCCAATACCCCTTCAAACTCTCTGCAAGTCTGCTGGAACATTGCAGAAAAAACATCACAAAAATTCTAGCAAGCCATGCAAAAATCAAACCAGAAATTCCAGCCTTGCTCTCTCTTCAAGCCTTATCCGAAAATCACTTCAACTTTCTGTGAAATTAACCTTAGTCAACCATGAACTGAACTTCATCCCCCTCCTTCACTGACCTACATGATTGAACACCATAGCCACACCTTAAATTCCTCCTTCAATTACTCCAATCAAGCTTCCAATTAAAATTCAAAACTCCAGCAAATTGCTCCATGAAAACTTCCTTGGATTAAGCTTCAACAACCAGAAATCCTCCCACCATTGCACTCAACATTTTAGCCAACCTATAGCTCCTTTAACCCTCATCCATTTCAGCAAAACCGCAGCAAACCAGTTGGCCATTACAGCTCCAAAGAACCTCCATCAATCAAACCACTCTACCATACATTCTACCTTAATTCGCTCCAAGAATTACTCCCTTTGAAATTCAAATGACCAGATTTCCCTCTCCTCCCTAATCTGAAAATCAAATCACAAGAATTCCTCAACCATTCGGCCAACATCTTTCAGCAATTTCGTCCAGCTTTTCTCCAATTCTCTCTATTTCTCCAAGAACACACACCACCATTCTTCAAGCCTAAGACCACTCTAAACACCTCCAATCCCTTCCAAAAACTCCAAATCACATCTATTCACTCCCTAGAGTCCATCTCTGGATTTTATAACATCAAACATTAAAAACAAAAATCTGCTATCGGATCAAAAACCAGAATTTTTCCTGAAGTCTCAAGAACTCTATCAAGGTAACCAAGAAAGATTTTGTTCATCTTCTTTTCCTTCAATCTTTAACATGATATACTAATACTCTCTCTTTCTCTCTCTCTGCTCGAAATGGTTGTTTCAACCATGGCCTTTTTTCTTCTTCCTTTTTAGGCGAATCAAGCCTCCTAAGCGTGTGGATCTCCTTGAATCTTCATCAAGATTAACATCAACCAAGTATTTCTCTTTGACATTCTCTTTAATTCTAAAATCATGTCTCTTAGATGTTGTTAGGAAAGGATAGAATATGATTGGGGATTGAGCATGTACTTATGTATGAAGGAGTTGAGAATGGAGCATGAGGATGTTTTGCCATGGTTAAGTTTTATGATAGTTCTTGTGGATTGATGCATGTTTTCATGATTTGAGTGAGTTTGGATGTTTAAGCATGCTAGATATTATGTCACCTTTGGTGAATAGGGTATTATGTTCTTGTTTTCATTAAAGCCATGAATATGATTATGCTTAGTAGAGTTTTGACCATGTGATAGTAGATATGGATTTAAGTCTTTACGCATGAATGGAATAGTTTGTTGATTGATGTTGGAGTATATGTTCATGAATCTTGTTAGCAATAGGAAATTTATAATCATAACCTTGTTGATCCTAAGCTATTTTTAATTAGCCAATTTTATTACGTTAATTAAAATTAACATTATGATTTCCTCCAAAGATTTCAAAAATCCTAGGAAGTTGGATTTTGAATATTAAATAGAATAGTAATATTTTAGCCAAATAAATGATACCTTTTACAAAAAATAATATATATAAATATTTATATATAATAACAATAACAAATAAGGCCTTTTTATAATAATAATAATAATAATAATAATAATAATAATAATAATAATAATAGGTAAAATATTAATCTTATAGGCCATATATTCATAAATACTATTGAAATTTATTTATTATCTATTGATCAAAATCTAATAAAATTTATTTAATATTAATTTTATTTATTAATTATTTTCTATCTATTAATCATTAATCAATATATTAGTAATAATTTATTTTAATAATATCATCCAGGACTTAAGACTCTTCATCAATTAAACTTAGTTTATTTATTAATAACAACACTCAAGATTTATGACTTATTAGTAATTATTTTACAACCCCTAGTTATTCTCACTTATCAAGCTAGGCTTATTTTCTAGCCTTAATGCTTGGGACATTAGGGTCATGATTGTAATAAGTTGAATTAGAATTATTTATGGAAGCGAATATAGCTTGAGTATAACCATATGACTTGTATTTACCCTAGGCGGGGTTAGGTCAGCTTTGGAAGATTTGTGAATTTGCAAGCAAAGGATCAGGTAAGCTCCTGTATAAACTTATTTGTTGACAAAAGATTACTATGGCAAGCTAAATGCAGAGTGTATGAACACTCATTCTTGTAAAGGCAATTAAGGACTGTTTCTTTCTTGTTCAGTCAAACAAGTCATTTATAAAACAAGCAGTTTTGCTCAAACACTAAACTATTTCTAAAACTCAACTTTAACACGAATTTTAGAAACCCTTAATTGCTATTTCCAAACAAAGATATGTTTTATTAGTTTTCTCCCAAGTGGGACAATCAACATTGAGTACTTAATAAGGGTAGGCTAGTAGTACTAGTTTTGAAGAGCAAAAGTGAGTCTTCTGAAAGGAAGCCACCTCCAGAAGATAAACTCAACTTAGAGGAACAACAGTACTACTTAGTCATGCTGGTCTGAGCTAGCAAGTTCAGTCAAGTGGACTGTGTGTTTCGGAATGGACAACCGGTTTGTTTGGGTGTAGAGAAGGAGAAGTATCTTACCCGATAGGCCGATCACCTACTTTTTGTCAATCTGCACAAAGTGTGGCATTCTGACCATTATATGGTCATGGGGCCCAACGTGTGGTAACCCATAGCTGCCCATTTGAGAGGTTGTATTTATTGTGCACATGTATGGTTTGAAAAGCAAAACGTCACTCTTTATTTTAATCCTTATTTCTTGCTTGCCAGCACTTTCTCTTATGCAATTTTTACAACCTGCATTCATGAACTGTTTTACCTGAAACACTTAAAGCACACATGAGATTACTAAAATTTTTATCTCATCACCTTTTATGCCATGTTTTCAGGTCGATCCAGCTGTGAAGTTGAGTAGCTAGATTTGTTGCCTGCATGGAAGACTTTATGTTGTTATTTTATTTGTTGCCTTGAGAGATGATAGTGAACAATTTATTCTGGATTTGTTATTGAATTTTTGGGTTGTAATAAGTTCAATTTTAAATTATTGTTTTATATTTATTTGTGTGACCTAGTTATAAAGACCCCTTGTCCTTTGGACGGGGCGACATCCCCGGGCCTGTTGAGCCTAGGTAGTAGGGTGTTACAAAATCAATGCAATGAAACTCCTAACATCATTTTGTCGAGTTATTTAGAAGAACTCGCATCAATAACCAATGATATCAAGTAATCAAACATTAAAGATAACAATAGATTTATCAAAAATTCCAATTAACTGAAAATCATAATCTCCAAAATAATATCCAATTTGAATCAAAACATTAAGCACATCATTGTTAAAGAAAAGTAAATAAAGGAAAAAAGATAAAACTCGTAGACAAGCCATTCTTCTTCTCTTGAAAACCTTCTTTGAACAATACTCCTTTGAGTGGTGATTGAGTAGCTAGCTTAGATCCTTCAAATCACACATTTCTCTTGTGTTTTTCTTGTATTTATAAACCTATTTGATACCAAAATTTATTGCTTGAGAAGTCCAGTCTGAGTAGAATCCTGAAAATACCAAAATTCTTTGGAAAATACCAAATTCGTGCATAGGATTTTTGCCTTCCAAAGTGTACCTGGTGCCAGGTACAGTTAGGCCACCTAGCGCCAAGTTTATTTTGTTCTTCTCGGCTTTTTCTATTTAATCATAATGGACCCTGCACCTAGTCCCTTGGTTGGACCTGGCGCCAGGTCTGTTCTGAAATTGTTCATTTTTCGCTCAAAATCAACTTAAATCTGCACAAATTTATCCAAAACACTTTTATAAAAAAAATGTCAAATAGGAAGGAATAAACTTAGTTATTACAACAAATGTATCACAAAACAACCTCAAATAACTAGTAAAATAATGATGATTTTAGTCCCTATCAATGAGTAATCCTTCATAATTAGAAGTAACTTATTAATTCTAATTAGGATTAATTTACAAAATTTTCAACTAATAAATTCATAGTTAACATATTATGTGCAGCATATAGCAATGCTATAACCATCCAAATGTCTAGAAAGTCAAGTGAATTGACATGAACCTTTCAATAGCAAAATATCATTGCAATAAACTTTTTTCATCATTGTATATCTCATTAGGTCTAAAGTATGGAATTAGTACCAACTCCCTCTAGAATATAATTTATTTCAACTTGAATTTTTTAGTACTTATTTCCAAAATCTATTACTCAACTTGTGTATCAATTAAAATTATTTTCAACACATAGTTACCTTGGTCAAGGACTTTTTAAGTAATGATTCCCTGTAAGTGACTGTGAGATATGCTCTCCTACTAATAGGAGTGATGGACCCTTTGTTGATCATTTCAACTACTTTTATGCTTCTTATTGTACCTAATATCCTCCTTGTAGGCAATCTCGAAGAGATTTCATGGATAAGAATCAAAGTACAACACTCAGCGTACAATGTACCTTAGAGATCTCTAGTATAAGGATACTTGCACTTTTGGTATAATGAGATTCCATCACTGGTACTAAATAGTTATCCATGTGATTATCTTATTGTTAGGTCATCCAATAAACTTGTTCACTTAACAAGCATCCCCGTGTTAACTTTAAATAACCCAATACTCAAGAATGTGAGAATTACCTCTTGATCCAATCAAGATATATAATATGTGCTGGTCTTCGCGTATTAATGATGTCCCATCTTATTAATACTATAACCAAAGATTATTTAAATACAAGTATTGCATATTATAGTAGAAATTTCACACTATGATCTATATCATGATTTCCTCAACACTGTACATTGTACTTAAGACTTTATTTATCAATTTTTTACACATATATGTATGAGGTTATTAAATGAATTGAAAGATAAAGAATGCCTTATATTTAATAAATGTGCAAAATACGTTGTACAAACGATTATTTCTAGGGCATAATACCAATAGGTGAACCAGCCACGACCTAGATCTGGAAAACAGGGAAAGAATAAAGATATTTTGGATTCAGAATAGAGCTGAGCTAACACTGGCTCAAGGAAGCTAAGCCAATGCCGGCCGGAGAATGGTAAGAGGTGGCAAATAGTCTTTTTTGAACTAAAATTTGAAAATTATGTACAATTCCTTTGGAACAGACTTTTGGATGTAAGAGGACTTCTTTGGATGAATTTTGACAACCAAAAACATCTTTATTAGTGTGGGAAAACATAATCAATACATGAATTCAAGGAGCCAAAGTGGAGATTTGATGCATAGAATTTGGGTATAGAAAAAAATCATACAATTTAAATCTATCCCTTGTTAAGTTTTAATTAAAACATTAATCCCCAAATTACACATATGAGTAAGTATACTCAGCGCAAGTATAGCATAGGGAATTAACGAGTATTGATCCTCAAGGAATAACTACCATTAGTTACTTTTCATTCATTGTTTAATTGACCCAATAAACTAATAAGAGAATAAAAAGGAAAATAAAGAAACATATACACAACTCAAGGATGAAAGAATATGTAATTTAAACAAATATTCTTTAAAATACGACACTGAATTACTTAGCAAATACCGCAATCAATTATTATCTTGGTATCATAAAGGATTTAAAATATACCTACTCCATTTGCAATCCATAGAATCACTATCTTCTAGTTAAATTAGTAAACATATTTTATCTCAAATAATTCACCCAAAAGATGTATTAAAGTTAATTCTCACATAAATCCCCATATTCTAGGTAATTTAAAGCATAAAATTAGTTAATGAATCTATATTCTAGCAATCATCAACTAATCTTTGATTACCCAAGTTCTTGACAATTAACCCATTTTTCAAGCAAGTTAAGAGATAATAAATATGAAATTAATTAAGTTGAAACCATTATCAACCTCTTTTTCAAGCAAGTTAACAAGAAAAATCAATCAATCAATTTCTTAATAAAAATAAGTAATCAAATACAAAGAAAAATAATTAATTGATTAAAAGACTAAATTCACTAAAAAATCATGAATCTCAAAATAATGTGAAAGAACAATAAAAACATTAATCACATCATTGTTCTAGAAAAAGAAAATAAAGGTAAAATAAAGAACTCATAGATAAGCCTTCCTTCTTCTCCTTGAAGACCTTCTTGAACAATGCTCTTGATTGATGAATCTCCTCTTTTTGTGATTGATTGACAGCTTTGATCCTTGGATTCATGTGTTTCTTTTGTGTTCTCCTTGCTTAAATAGGCTCCTAAGATGCTAGAATTCATTCCCTAAGAGTTCTATGCCAAGTACAAGTAGAAAAATACCAAAACTCTTAGGAAATTCTCAAATCCACACGTGAATAGGAAAATTGCCGCCTTGGGATAGCCTTGAACTGGCGCCGGCCCAGCTCCTCATGGTCGGCACTTGCTGGGCACTGTCAACCCCGACGTGCTCTATTTTTTGGGTCTTTCTCCCTTAGTTCCAGTATAGGGCTAGTGTCGGCTCCAGCTCCAGCTTCGTAGGACATAGCTGGCGCAGGCCATGCACTACAACAGCCACAAGTTTTGTCATTTTTCCCTTCGTTTTGCTATAAAACATCAAAATACCTTTCAAAAAGCAAAATATCAAATATGAAGAAATATGATTAGTTATTGCATCAAATGCATCATAAAATATCGTCAAATAATTAAGAAATTATTGATGAAGTTAGCCCCTATCACATCCCCTACACGGGAATCTTTGCTTGTCCTCAAGCAAAGTACTTAAAACAAGGTAAAACAAGACAACTTTCAAAAATTCTAACTAGAACAAAGTCACAATTTTCCTTCAAACTTTAGACAATGACCTTGTCATTCTTTCAAACCTTTGGAAACCTATGCAAATTGAAGCACTAAATAAGACATACCAAGGCACTTGAAGTCAAATTAAGCAAGTTTATACTTTAATCTAAGAAAAGTCTTTCACCCTTCAAGAAAAAACGTATAAAATACGAATCATATAAGTTAGCTATCTACCAACTCAAGCATTATAAATTCAAAATTACACAACTCAAGTAATAATTTAAGGAAAACACTCTACTCTTTTTTTTCAAAGACTGAGGGCAATTAATAACCTCAAGTGAATGGATTTTTCTTCACACAACATATTAGCCCCCTTATAGTCATTATACATTTTTTTCCATCATTTTTCAACACTTTCTTTCTTTGATCTTTCTTAGCTTTTTGCCTTCGGGTTAGTCTCAAGAAGTACACAGAACAATACTTGCTACTTCTCTCCATATTAACCTCCTTTTCAGCAAAAGATCTTCAAAAATAAAAAATAAGAGCATCTTTTTCAACTCAAAAAATTTTCAACTCACAAAACAATGAATTTTTCCACTCAATATTTTTCAATTTCCTCACATTCCTTGCTCATTACTCAACGTGAAGAAAATTTCAAATCCATAATAGAAGAGCTAGTCAACAACTTTTCCTATCACATTATCCACCTTCAAACTAGACAAATAAAATACATTCAAACACTAATGCATAAACAAGATTAACTCAAATTCTCAAGACTTAATATATCTAGTCCACCTTTATGTATTTCTCTTGTGTTTTCCTTGCTTAAATAGGCTCCCAAGATGCCAAATTCATTTCCTAAGAGTTCTAAGCCGAGTACAAGTTGGAAAATATCAAAACTCTTATGAAATTCCCAAATCCACACATGAATAGGAAAATCGCCACCTTAGGACAGCTTTGAACAAGCACCGGCCTAGCTCCTCACAGCCAGTGCAGGCCGAGCACTGTCAGCCATGATGTGCTCTATTTTTCTATCTTTCTCCACTGCTTCTGGTCCAGCACTGTCGGCCCCGACGTACTTTGCTTTTTCGATCTTTCTCCCCGCTTCTAGCATAGAGCCTCTGTGTTGTGCTGGCTCCTTGGGACACGGCCAACACCGACCGTGCACACAACGATAGTAGGTTTTCGTCGTTTTTCCCTACGTTCTGCAATAAAGCACCAAAATACCTTTCCAAAGGTAAAATGTCAAATATGAAGGAATATGACTAGTTATTGCATCAAATGCATCACAAAATATCCTCCAATAACTAAGAAATTATTGATGAAGTTAGCCCCTATCAAGATTAATCATTGAAGAAAAGAATTAATCAAGAATGACCTTTATGTTGGGAAAAGTCTTCATTGAAGAAAGAATAGCTTGTCTATGAGTTCCTATCTTTTTCCTTTATTTCCTTTTTCTTGAAAAACGTTAAGCTTAGTGTTTTAGTTATTTTTAGAGGAATACGTTTAAAGTTCATAACTTTGTATTAATTTTCATTATTTGATCAAGTGATTGCATATTTATAGTATTTGATTACTTGGCTTTTATTTAGTGGATTAATTGATTGTTGTTGGATTTCGATCATGCGAAAAACAATTTATGTACAGCGAACATAAAAATGAATTCCATGCAAAAGATCACTTGAATTTAATTAAATGGGTCAAAAGAGAGCAAGAAAACTTTATTACCTCAAAATCACAACTTTTAAAATTTTTCTCCACGTTCGGAACTCTTCTGAGAATTGTTAAAGCCGTGAACCACTAAAGTCTAATCATAGGAATTTCTCCAATGGAAATCCACACGAAGAACGACACTTAAAATAGGCACCAAAATTCTGTAATAGTAGGATTATTTTCGGTGGTTGTGCTACAATATTAGCAGAGAAGAAAAAACGAAAAGGCTTCAATTATTTCTCTATTTTTTCTGGCTCACTGCAACATGCACAAAACCTATGTTTTTTTCACTGCCACACACTAGGCAATACGAAACCTTCCTATTGATCCTAAACTTTTTAGGAAACAATTAATGAGGTTTTTCTTTCATGCGCTTGGATTTTTCTAAATTGTGATTGAACCCATAAAGTTTAATAATTATAATTTGGCCTCAAGAATTATAACAATACTATAATTTTCCCATATAATTATTTCTTCTGATAAATTAACCTCATAATATTAATATATAATATCTTAAGTATCCATTCCTATTTTGTGTCTGATCTATTAGGTTTTCTGGTCTATTGGTAACAAAAAATCTGAACTAATTCTTAATCATTATAGAATTAGTAATCATTGATAATTAGAATTAACTTATTAATTACAATTAGCATCAAATTATTAATTATCTAATTAATAAATTCATATTAAGCAAATCAAGAGCGGTATCTAGCAATGCATCTTGACTACCCAAAAGTCCAGAAAGTCAAGTGGCTTGACATAAATCCTTTAATAGCAAAATATCAATACAATAAACTCCTTTTATCATCCTATATCTCATTCGGTCTTGAGTATGAAATTTGTGCCAACTCCTACTAGAATATAATTAATTCTAACCCAAATTTATTAGTACTTGTTCTAAAATCCATTACTCAACTTATGTATCATTTTGGAACTATTTTCAATACATAGTTCCCTTGTCCAATGACTTCTTGAGTAATGATTCCCTATAAGTGGTCGTGAGATGTACTTTCCTACTATTATGAGTGATGAATCTTTTGTTGATCCTCTTAAATACTTTCGTTTATATTATGTTGTACTCAATATGTATCCTATAAGTGGTCTTAATAAGACTCCAAATATTAAAATCAAAATACAACACTCACTAAACAAAGTACTTTGGAGATCTCAAGTCTAAGGATACTTACACATTTGTTATGATGAGTTTATATCGTTGGTACTAAATAGTTATCCATATGATTATCTCATAGTTAGGTCATTCAATGAACTTGTTCATGTAACAAGCATCAATGTATTAACTTTGAATATCACAATATCTATAGATATAAGAACCATAGCTTTATCCAATCAAGACGTCTAACACGTGCTAGTCTTGGCACATTAATAATGACCTGTATCGTTAATACTATAACTAGGGATGGTTTAAGCATAAGTACTACAGAGTGTAGTAGGAATCTTATATCATGATCTCTGTCACGATTTCCTTAACACTGTACAATGTGCTAGGGACTTTATTTATCAATTTTATACACATACACTTATGAAACAAGGAAATTGAAAAATAAAGAATGCCTTTTATTGAATAAAAGTGAAAAATACATTATACAGATAATTGCTTTATGGGGGCATAATCCTAGCAATCTCCCATTTGCACTAGACCTAATCATTTATGTATCAAATATCAAATAACTGAACATGACTACCATATTTCTTTTGGGATAATGCCTTTATGAGTGGATCAACTATGTTCTGATCAATTGGAACTCTCTTTATCTTTACATCTTTCCTATCAACAATTTCTCTAATCAAGGGATAGCGTCTAAATATATGCTTGGATGACGATAAGAAAGTGGTTCTTTTGCATGTGTAATGGCTCCATTGTTATCACAATACAAGGGCATTGGATCAACAATGTTAGTTTGAAACCCCACCTAATGCCAACCTTAGAGTAAGGGGGTTGGGATGCATATCATATTATTCTACATAAAAATATATTTTTTGAATGATTTTATGTGCTTTAAAATTGTGGCTTATAGGTTAAATGGTTTAGTTATGCTTATTAGGTAGGAAAGGTAAAAAGGTAATTTTGCTTGAGGTCGAAATAGGAAGATGGCTTGAGGTTTAGATAAGAAGAATATTTGGGTGAGAAAATAAGAACAAGAGTTAGTGTAGTTAAATGGTTAGAACTTTGTGATTTAATCTCTAATGTCATGAGTTCAAATCCCATCACTTATGTTTTATTTATGATTATCTTAGCTATGTTTGAATTTTTATTTTTCTTACATTCCTTAAAGATAGGAATGTTGTCTTATGGGAGACATGAACAAAATGTCTTGATCATATAATCATGTCCTAAAAAGAATTCTAGAGGAATTCTTGTCCTTTTTATTACCTCTAGCTTTGTCCTAACATCTTCATAATTTAAATAAACCAAAATCCATTAAATCTCTTCTTTTAATTCCCAAAATTCCGTGATAATTCTTCAGCCTTCAATTTAAAAAATCAGTCTTGAAGGATAGAGGATTGGCCGAAAATAGGAGAGAAGTTAGGATGGGTTCCCAAGAGAAATAAATCACCATGGTAGAACCTTCATGTTGTTCATGGTTTTAATGAAGAAAATCTGGAAATTTTTTAGAATTCTGGACAGACCAACTTTCAAAAAAATCAACTAGTAATCCTAACCATTTGCTACCAAAAAAAAAATGGTCATTTCATGTGGCTTGAAAATTGAAAATTCTGTGCAAAATTCGGACTACACAAACTGCACAAAACCATAAAAATTCCCTGCACAATTCACTGCATTCTAAGCTAGAATTGAAGCTCTTTTTTTTCCCCCATCAATTCAGCAAGAACATCCTATGTTTTTCTCTAGAAAGAAGGTTGGAAAATCACCTTTGAAAGACCTTCAAACAACCCACGAGAAACAGCTGCAAATCGGGCTAAGGCAATGCAGAAAATTCTGCACTGAAAATCTTTAGCATTCGAAGCCTTGCACAACTTTGAAACTAGAAAAATTTCTAGTTTGTCTTCCTATGCTTAGGCCGAAAACTACCTTCAAACCTCTGCAAATTGGACCTTGTTTAGCCATGGACTGAACACCATTAACCTCCACACTTACCTTGAGTACTTGGACTCCATAATCACATCTCAAAGAGCTCCAAGATCATTCTATTCAAAACTCATTTGAACTTTAAAAAAATTCCAGAATTTTGCTCCATTAAAACACTCTTGTTTCAAGCAAACAAACTAGAATTTTCTCTATCATTGTAGATTTAATTTCAGCCAGCAATAAAGCCTGAACAGCCTTCATTCTTTGCTTTAAACCTGACCAGTCCAGCTGGCACCGTTGAAGAGCAAAGAAACCTCCCTTAATCAATCACCATTAGCTAATCTCCTACCTCAAACAACTCGTCATTTTTCTCCATTTGAATTTCAAACAAAATCTGATCATTCTCTCTCCTTCTAGCTGAAAACCAAAACTCCCATCTATCCTAGACCATTCGGCCAACATCATTCCAAAATTTTGCAGCCTTTTCTCTCAAATTCTCTCAAACACACCAAGAACACACACTACACTTCTTCAAGCCTAAACCTACCCTAAACACCTCCAATCACTCTCAAATACTCCAGATTACTCCTACTTAATCCCTAGTATTCATTTCTGGTTTTTATAACACAAAATCACGCAAAAGAGAATTTTCTATCGGATCAAAATCAATTTTTTTTCTTGAAGGTCTCAAGAACATCAACAAGGTAAACCAAGAACAACCTTCTTGTTCATCCCCTTCCATTTAATTTTCAATATACCATACTAATGCTCTCTCTCTCTCTCTCTCTCTCTCTCTCTCTCTCTCTCTCTCTGTCTACTGAAATGGTTGATCAACCATCAACCATGGCTGTTTTTCTTTTGGATCACTCAAGACTCTCAAACACGCGTGGACCTTCTTTAATCTTCATCGAGTAATCATCTATCAAGTATTTATTCTTAAATCCTCCTTTTTAATTCTGAATTCATGTCTCTTAGATGTTGATAGGGAGATTAAATATGAATGGGTAATTGAGTATATGTATGTGGATGAAGGTGATGGAGTTAGAACATAAGGATTAATGTATATGACAAAACTATATGGATTTTCCTTTTGAATTATGTATGTTCTTCATGCTTAATGAAATTTATGGATGTTCAAAGCATGCTAGATATTATGACACCAATGGTGATTAGACTTTTATATTCTTAAGTTTCAATAAAGCCATGAATGATGATCATGCCTCGTAAGAGATTAACCATATGATAGTATGTGTTAATTCAAGTATATATTCATGAATGGTTTAGCCTATTGGTTGATGTTTGGGAATGTGTTCATGAATCTTATCTAGCAATAGAAAAATCATGATTATTTTCTTGTTAATCCTAAGTTATTTTTATTAACAAATTTTATTACTTTAATTAGAAATACCTCTATATTTTTCCTAAGAGTTTCGAAATTCCTAGGGAGATTTGGAAATGGAATATTAAATGAAATATTACTATTTTATTAGTCAAATAAATAATATCTTCTATTAAAAATTATATATATATATATAATAAATCTTTTATATAAATAATAATAATAAATAAAATATTAGAATTAGTTAATGACCTTGTAGACCCTAGTTAAAACTTTTACCTATATTCCTAAATATTACTTATAATAAAATTTATTTGTTATTTATTAATTAAAATTTTAATATAATTCATTTCTTATTAATTTTATTATCTATTACTAATTATTTATTGTCTATTAATTATTAACTAAAAATTAAGTGTAATTTATTATTTATTTATTTATAATAATACTATTTAAAAAATTACCATTTACCAATATTACATATATGATTTAGTAATATTCAATATTTAACACTAGTTTATTTATTAGCCATAATACTCAAAATTTATTATTTAAAACCATAACTTATTAGTAATTATTTTAGAACCCCTAGTTATTTTAACTTATCAAGCTAGATTTACTTTATTAAATACTTTATCATCTAGCCTTAAAGCTTAGGACATTATGGTCATGGTTAGTTATGGTTGAAACAAGTTGAGCTAGGAATTATTTATGTATGGCAGATATAGTTCGAATGTAACCTTATGCCTTGTGTTTACCCCAGGTGGGGTAAGGTTGACCTTAGAGGATTTTTTAGTTCAAAAAGAGCAAAGGATCAGGTAAGCTCCTGCATGGAGTCATTTGAAGACCAAAATTATTGTGGCAAGCCAAAACTTCGATGTGTATGATCATTCGTTTTGTAAAGGCAATTAAGGACTGTTTTTCCTTTTTATTTCAGTTAAACAAACCATTTGAGAATTAAACAAGCAGTTTTACTCAAAACGCTAAATTCTTTCTAAAACCCAACTTTGACAAGTATTTTAGAAACCCGTAATTGCTATTTTCAAGTAAAACATTGTATGATTAATTTTCTCCCAAGTGGGACAAGCAACGTTGAGTACTCAATAAGGGTAGACTACTAGGACTAGTCTTTGAAGGATTAGAGTAAGTTTCTCAGTAGGTATCCACTTCTGATGGGTGAGTCCTTCCCGGATATGATGACAGTCCGGTAGGTCATACCGGTCCGAGCTAACAAGTTTCAGTCAAGTGGATTATGTATTTTCGGAGTGGACAACCGATAAGTTCGGGTGTAGAGATAGAGGAGTATCTCACCCGGTAGGCCATACACCTACCTTATGTCAGCATGCTCAACGTGTGGCAGTCTGACCGGCAGCATGCTCAACGTGTGGCATTCTAACCACTATATTGTCATGGGGTCCAACGTGTGGTGCCATGGCTACCTCTTTGGGTGATTGTATTTATTGTGCACATGTATGTTTTGGAAAGCCAAATGCCCCTCTTCATTTTTAACATTTATTTAATGCTTGCTAGCACTTATCTCTTATGAAACTTTTACAACTTGCATACATGAATTGTTTTACCTGAAACACTCAAAGCATACACGGGCTTACTAAAATTTTTATCTCACCACCATTTATACCATGTTTTCAGGTTGATCCTACTGTGAATGTCATTAGCTAGATTGTTGCATATGATTTTGAAGACTCTCTGTTATTTTGCTTATGTATTACTTTTGAGAGATTATAGCAGGCAATTATTTTTCAATTTGTTCATGTATTGTTAGGTTGTAATAAGTTTAATTTTGAAGTATTTTCTTTATTTTATTTTATGTGACCTAGTTATAAAGACCCCTTGTCCTGTGGACGGGGCGACATCCCCGACCTTAATGGGCCTAGCTAGTGGGGTGCTACAGTTAGGTACCACTCCTAGTTCCGTTATGAACTTCTTCATCTAGAATACCTCCTCAGCTTTAGAAATTGCCATGTACTTAGCTTTAGTGGTTAAATCGGCAGTTATATCTTGTTTAGAAAATTTTCAACTAACTACCCTACCACCAAAAGTGAACACATAGCCTAATTGTGACTTGTAGAGTTCCTTATCAAATTAAAAACTAGCATCAGTATATCCTTTATGATAGGATTGTGCCCTAAAAATAATTATTTGTACAATATATTTTGCATTTTAAATCAATAAAAAGCATTCTTTATCTTTCAATTTCCATATGTTTATATGTATAAAAACTATTAGATAAAGTTTCAAGTACAATACAGTGTTAAAGAAATTATGATAGAGATCGTGATGTGACGTTCCTACTATATTAGAATGTGTTTGTACTTAAATTATCCCTAGTCATAGTATTAATGAGATAGGGCATTATTAATGCGATAAGATTAGCACATGTTAAACTTCTTGCCTTAATCAAGTGGGGGTTCTCACACCCATGAGTATTGTGATACTCAAAGTTAACATAGAGATGCTTGTTACTTGAACAAGTTCATTGGACAACCTAACTATGAGATAATCACATGGATAACTATTAGTACCAGTGATAGAATCTCATTGTAGGAGATATGCAGGTAGCCTCAGACTTGAGATCTCCAATGTACTTTGTTTACTAATCATTGTACTTTAATTCCAATCTCTGGAGTCCCCAAAAGACTGCCTATAGGATGGACATTAGGTACAATATGAAGTAAATGAAAGTAGTTGAGAGAGTCAATAAAGGATTTACCACTCCTAATTGTAGGAGTGCATATCTTAAGGCCACTTGTAGGAATCATTACTCATAAAGTCCTTGCCTATGACAACTATGTGTTGGAAGTAGTTCTAACTGATACACATGTCGAATATTGGATTTCGAGAATAAGTATTAAAATATTCGAGTAAGAATTAATTAACATTCTGAAAAGGGTTGGCACTAATTTCATACTCTAAGCTGAATGAGATATTGTATGGTGAAAAAAATTTATTGTACTAACATTTTGCTATTGAACAGTTCATATCAAGCCACTTAACCTTCTGGACTCTTAGGTAGTAATAATGTATTGTTAGATACCGCTCATGATTTGCTAAATTGGATTTATTAATTAGAGAATTAATAAATTAATTCTAATTATTCAAAGGATTATTAATTCTAATATGATAGAATTAATTCATATTGGCAACCAATTGACTAGAAAACCTAATGGGTCACACACAATAGAGGAATTGGTGCTCAAGATATTATATAATAATATTGTAGAGCTATTTTGTAAGAAGAAATAACAATCATGGGCTAATTATAATATGTTATAATTAGTTAGATTAGAATGCAATTTTATAAAAGTATTGTGGTCGAAATTATAAGGTTGTTATAATTTTACATTTCAATTTATGAAACTAAAGCCTACGATTACAAGGAAATGAAATTGGATTCTATATTCGTTTCGTAATGAACAAATACAAAGAACACGCTGATGTGTTTGGATTTTTGTATAAAAATCATATAAAAATAAGCATATTCCCAATCAAGTTTAAATTAAAACATTAACCCCAAATTACACATATGAGCAGGCGTACTCATCATTAAGCATAGTATAAGGTTCAAACGAGTGTTGATCCTCCAGGAACAAGTATGCATTAATCACTTTTCTTTCACTATTTAAATGACTCAAAAAAATGACAAGAATAAAAGAAAAATAAAATAAAATAAAAATTAAACACATGTCAAGGATGGAGAATTATGTAACTCAAACAATTATTTTGACAAACATGATCTCAAAGGACCCAATCATTATCATAACTAATTATTCTCTTAGCATCATGACGGATTAAGATAGATTCACTTCTTTTTCAATCCATGAAATCTCTATCTTCTAAACAAATTAGTATCACATATTCTGTCTCAACTAATTCACCCAAAAGATGCATTAAACACAATCATTGATTAAATTTCCATATTCTGACAAACTTAAAATATGAAATTAACTAATGAATCCATATTCTGGTAGACATCAATCAACCTTGAATTACCTTATTCTTAGCAATTAACTCCTTTTTTTCAAGCAAGTTAAGAGATAACAAATATAAAACTAATGAATTGAAACCACCATCAACCCTTTTTTCAAGCAAGTTAATAGAAGAAACAACCAATTAATCTCGTAATAAGAATAATTAATTAAATACCAAGAATAACAAGCAATTAATCAAAATATCAAAGTAACTCTAAAAATCATGAATACCTAAAACAATGTCAAATTACAATAAAACAAGTAATACATCATTATTCAAAAAAAAGAAAACAAAGTAAAAGAAAGTACTCATAGACAAGCCTTCTTCTTCTTCTTTTGTAGACCCTCTTGCACAATCCTCCTTGAATTGAAGAATTCCTCCTTTAATTTGAATAATTTTTTGTTTTGACCTGTGAATTCTCTCATTTTCCTTGTGTTTTTCCTTTATTTATAGGCTTTAGAAGTGCCTAATTTCGTTCCTCCAGGCATTTTTGGCCGATTAGAAGTAGGAAAATACTAAAACTCTGCAAATTGTTAAAAAACGTGTGCAAAAATCAAGGCACTGCCTATGCATCAAGGCATAGCCGGTGCCACCTATCATGGCTAGGGCCGGCGCTGGTTGTGTTTATCTCTCTAGTCGTTCCCCGATTTTTTTTTATTTTTGCACCAACCTTTCCAGAATGCAGTCGGCGCTGCCTCTAGCCTCCTAGCCAGCGCTGGTTTTGTTCTATTTTGCTCTGTTTCACTACTTTTTTTGTCACCTCAAAGTGCATGCCAACAGCACGTGGCCGGTGCCAATTTCCCTATCCTGGTCGGCACCGCCTCTACTCTGTTTTGCGACGTTTTTGTCTTATTTTATCCCTAAAATCTGAAATAATGCACAAAATACCTTTCTAAAGATAAAATCTCAAATATGAAGGAATATGACTAGTTATTAAATAAAATGTATCACAAAATAGCCTCGAATAACTAAGAAATATATGACTAATTTAGGCCCTATCACATTCCCCCACACTTGTTCTTTGCTTGTCCTCCATCAAACTATCAAAGACAAGTAGGAAAAACACAAGGTTTCACAAAAAATTCACTTAATTACTTTCAAAATAATATCTCCAATGCTTCCTTCATTCAAGAACATAAAACACATGCTACTACATCTTTCATAGCAAATGTAAGACTTGCATAAGTAAATAGTGACTTAGTAGAACCATCCCAATACTTTAACAATATTCTCAAACCATTGGAAAGAATTTAGTTCAAAAAGAATATGCATTCCATAAGCTTACTTTTTATACACTCTCTCCATTAATCCGAGACATATCATGATTCTATTTAAGTCAAGTAGGACTTTAAAGCTTGTAATGTAAGGCTAAAGGGTCTATAATGTAGCATTCAAATGAAGGATATAGGAAATCAAATATCAAAGAGGATGAGAGTTTGCAAGAAAAGGATAAACAAGACATATTAAGAAATTCCAAACTTTTCTTGCTCTCCTATTCCAAAATCAATCAAACCCCATAACTTTGTATGGAAATTATAACAGTCCAAGCAAATCTTTCATTCTTTTTTCTCAATAATTCTTAACTCATCATTCATTTTGCACAAGATCATCACAAATTCAGCAATTTTTTTCAGCTTTCTTCCTGTGCTATTTCTTCTCTTTCTCTTTCAATTTTTCTCTCTCTTTTTCTTTCTTTTTTTCTTTCCTTCCAAATGCTGCTTTTGTTTGTTTTTCAGTTTATTTTTTCAAACCTTTTTTGGCAGCTTTTTGGTTTTTCTCAAGTTCTCTTTTATCTTTTTTCTTTTCACCTTCCACAACTCCTCTCAACAATGATGCATGACTGAAAGTAACAAGTCATGATATTTACATATGCTTTCTCCCTCACAATTCCCCTACTTGTTCTTTTATCCATCAAGAGCAATCAAAGATTTGGAAGAATTATCAAACTCTTAGAAAGAAGTAATAGATAAAGTATGATAACGGGTTTAAAGAAAGAAATTGACAACTTAGGCTCAACATAAGCACTAGGGATAATATAAAATATGTAGGCTTGAAAAGCTCAAACTATCCAAAGAAGGCCTATTACTGTCATCCCTAAGTTAAATCATGAATGTCTTTCTTATTTCACCTCAAGAGGTATTCAAGTAAGTTCTAAAATGCTCAATGAATTTTAGCATAAAAATAAGTTTAAGAATAATGTAAAGCATTTGATCAAGAACTACTTAGTCTAAGTGCGTGCAAAAAGTCATGCATAAGCCACAAATGACATATAACATATGCTCTATGATCTATCACAAAGATATGCATTAAAAATATATCTTGAAAGTTAAATAAAAATCCAAAAAATTTTTGAAAATTTTGCTCACAAGAAGAATGAAGTATAAAAGAATGAAGAAGAATTCTCAATCTAACCACTCCCCTACACTTAAATTGGACATTGTCCTCAATGGCCAAATAAATAGAACAAGGAATAATTGCCATAGGACCAAAAATAAAAAGAGAAAAGATAAGAAAGAAAATACTTCCATTACAGTGGCATTCTTCTACAAAAGAATCGAGTTCTTGGAGAAAAAGGCATTGTCAAAGTACCGAAAAAAAAATACAAAAGAAACACACCAAAGCATAACAACTATAAAAGAAAAATAAACAAAAAGTAAAGAAAATAGTACACCAGAAAGAAGTCAAGACACCCCAAGAAGTTCTATTTTGCAGTGTCCAAGAGCACATCCACCTAATATGTATTGCAAAGACTTTCACCAATGAAGCGTTTCACACGATTACCATTGACTTTGAAAGTGCCCCGAATGGGGTGAGTAATCTCCAGGGTGCCAAAGGGGAATATTTGACTTACCATATATGGTCCTGACCACCTAGATTTCAACTTACTAGGAAAAATTTGCAACCAAGAATTGAATAACAACACTTGATCGCCTTTCTCAAATTCGTGTTGTCGAATGATATGCTTATCGTGCTATCTTTTGACCTTCTCTTTATATTACATTGAAGTATCATAAGCATCCTTACGCAACTCCTCCAAGGCTACGAGTTGGAGCAACCTTAACTTTCCAGCTGCCTCAAGATCAAGGTTAACAAGTTTTATAGCCCAATAAGCTTTATACCCAATCTCAACATGTAAATGACATGCTTTTCCATAAACTAATTGAAAGGAGTTGTGCTAATTGGCGTCTTAAAAGTGTTTGATATGCCTAAAGAGTGTCATCCAATTTTAGACTCGAATCCTTCCTAGTATGGTTAATAGCTTTTTTTCAAGATTCTTTTGATTTCTCTATTAACCACTTCAACCTGTCCACTTGTTTAGGGATGATAGGAGGTAGCAAACCTATGATTGACTCCAAGATGTTTGAGAACTTTTTCTAGTTGAGTATTACAAAAATGAGTCCCCCTATCACTAATGAGCACCTTAGGCACACCAAAACGGGTGAAAATTTTTTTCAGAAATTTTACCACAACCCGTGCATCATTAATTAGGAAAGCTTATGCTTCTACCCACATAGAAACGTAATCCACTACTACCAAAATGTATTTAGTACCCCAAAGAACTAGGAAAAGGTCCTATGAAGTTTATCCCCCGACAATTAAATACTTCACAAGCTTGAAAATTTTGTAATGGCATCTCCTTAGATTTAGAAATGTTACATGTGTGTTGACACCTATCACAACTTTGAACAAACCTATGGGCATCTTTGAAGAATGTGGGCCAATAAAAATCTAGATTCGAGCACCTTTCGTGTAGTGTTGTTAGCTTGGTAGTGGCCTCCAGCAAGTCCTTCATGACAATGTTGTAGAATATCCTTTCCTTCCTTAGAGTCCACACATCTTCGAATGATTTGGTCCATACAACACTTAAATAGATACAGATCTTCCCAAAAGTAATGCCTTACTTCAAAGAGGAATTTCTTCTTTGTTGCATTGTGAGACCTTTTGGGAAAATTCCTGCAACCAAGTAATTAGCAAAGTCTGCGAACCAAGGGGTGTTTGGAATCTCACCTCTGATGAGCAATAGTTGTTCATCCGGAAAGGTGTCATTGATGTCCTCCTCTACCAATGAATCTAAATTGGGGTTATCCAGTATTGACAAGTGATTTGCAGCCAAGTTTTTGGCCCCCTTTTTGAGGGACGGGAAAACAGAGGAAGCATGCAGTGACGATAAAGACAAAGGAAAAAAAACGCAAGCCTTAAAGGCTGCACGGAAGCGTGAAGATCATACCTTTGCACTCCTTAAGCCTTCTAGGTTGAGTAGAAGTGGATTGAACGACGGGAATTGCTCCGCCTTGCCCACTTGAAGAAGCTTCCGGTTGAAAATCCGCTAGCCTCCTACTTCGCCTTATTTGCATTAACACCAAGTCTTTCAGCTCTCAGAATATTCCCCTGCCTATCCTCTAGTTGGTGAACACAACAGAGAAGAAGAACGGTCTCAAATCTCCTTGGTTACTAGAGGGATTTTCCTCTTGGAATTTCCCACAATTCATCCACATTTTCCAGATCATGAGAAGCCTTTTACTAAGACATTTTGATCCTAAAAGACCTCAGCATTTTATTGAATTTTCCGGAAAGGAAAAGGATAGAACACCTTGATCAAACTAAGGAGTTGAAAATTAAGAAAAACTAAAGATCAAGAGAGAATGGATTCCCTTTAAGAATTTCGAGTAGAGCAAAGGAGTGAAATGAGAATTCTCCTAACATGTCTCTCCTAGGTTATTATCACCACCTTGCTCTAGGCCCTTAAGGCCGAAACTAATCCTCCCTAAGCAAAAATAAAATTTTAATCAAACTAAAGCTTCTATGATGGAATTTGAACCCAAGACCTCAAGAATTAATTCTAAGGCTCTGACCACTAAACCACAACCACTCTTGTTGCTATTTTTTTCTAGAAAATTAATTCCTATTTCTTCCACAAGCTATCTCCCTATTTTCACCTCGGGCAAAAATTACCATTTTGCCCCTCTCACACAATACTCACCAACAAGACTTCAAAACAATAAAACTCAAATCCAAAGCACATGAAATCATATGAAAATGTATTTAATCATAAAATAAAGTATGATATGCATCCCAACCCCCTTACTCTAAGGTTGATTTTGACTGGAGTTTCACATCCTCCCCTCCTTAGAAGAATTTCGTCCCGAAATTCAAGCATACCTCTATTTCAGCTCGGGATACTTCCGCTTAACCCATTCTTCTGATTCCCATGTGGCATCCTACGTGCCATGGTGCTCCCACTGAATCTTAACCATCGGTATCTGCTTATTCCGTAGGGTCTTGACACTGCGGTCCAATATCCGCACAGGCTTCTCCACGTAGCTCAGATCTAGCTGTAACACCAATAGTTCATCATTCAATATATGACCGGGATCCGCATTATACTTCTTCAACTGCGACACATGGAACACATCGTGGATACCCATCAACCCATCCGGCAGGTCTAATCGGTAAGCTACCGATCCAATCCTTTCCTTAATAAAAAACAGCCCCAAATATCTCGGATTCAACTTTTCGCCCTTCGGATGCTTCAAAATTCCCCTATTCGGTGTCAGCTTCAGAAATACGCAGTCCCCAACTTGAAATTCTAGATCCCTTCGCCGATTGTCCGCATAGCTCTTCTGTCGGCTTTGAGCCGCCTTTAACCTTTCCCGAATCAATTTCACTTTATCCAACATTTCTTGGATGCAGATCTCTCCGGTTTTGCTCACGTGACCATCTTCTGACCAACTCCAATACAACGGTACCTGACACTTGCGCCCATACAACGCTTCGTACGGTGCCATCCCAATCGAGGCCTGATAGCTGTTGTTGTAAGATAGTTCGGCATACGGTACACACTCAATCCACTTATCCCCGAAATCCAGGACACGGGCTCTCAACATATCTTCCAATATTTGGATCACCCTTTCTGATTGCCCATCGGTCTGCGGATGTGCCGTCGTACTAAATTTCAAATTCGATCCCATTGCCTCCTGGAATTTTCCCCAAAAACGAGAAGTAAACCTCGAGTCTCGATCTGACACAATGCTCGAAGGTACTCCATGAAGTCGGACTACTTCTCGAACATATGTCTGAGCCAACTTCTCCATGGAATCCCTCACATTTACCGGGATGAAATGGGCTGACTTGGTCAGTCGATCCACCACCACCCATATAGCGTCCTTCTGGGTCTTTGACATGGGAAGCGCGATGACGAAATCCATAGTCACCTCCTCCCACTTCCATTCCGGCACTGGCAATGGCTGCAATAGTCCTGCTGACTTCTTATGCTCCGCTTTAACTTTCTGACAGGTAAGACAAGTCGAGACGTACTTGACCACATCTCGCTTCATTCCGGGCCACCAGTATGCTCTCTTCAAATCCTGATACATCTTGACCTCCCTCGGATGAATGACGTACTTACTCTTGTGCGCCTCCTCCAAAATATTGTCCTTTAATTGCTACTCCCCGGGTACACACAATCGGTCTTTGAAATGAAGAGTTCCCGCCTCATCATGACGAAATTCACTGACCGGTCGCTTAAGTTCCTTATCCTTGAAAATATGAAACTCGGCGTTGCTTCGCTGAGCTTCCACTATTTCTTACTTCAAATCCGTCACCAACTTCAAATTGCTGATGACGATTCTTTTATCTTGTACCTCCGCCCTTCTGTCCAATACATCCTGAACTACTTGCATCTCCTGCACCCTCAGTCTAGCCATTCCAACTTTTCTGCTTAGGGCGTCTGCCACAACGTTGGCCTTCCTGGGATGGTAGTTGATCGGGCAACGGTATTCCTCCAAGAATTCCATCCACCTTCGTTGCCTCAAGTTCAAATCCTTCTGAGTGAAGATATACTTCAGACTCTTATGGTTGGTGAACACCTCGTACTCGGCTCCATACAAGTAGTGTCGCCATTTCTTTAGGGCGAACATTATAGCTGCCAGCTCCAAATCGTGAGTGGGGTAGTTCACTTCATGGGGTCTTAGCTTCCGAGAAGCATAAGCAATTACTTTCCTCTCTTGCATCAACACCGCTCCCAGTCCGTCTTTTGAAGCATCGGTGTATAGTGCATAAGGTTTGCCTTCCTCCGGTAGACTTAATACCGGTGCTGTCATCAGTCTCTTCTTTAATTTTTGGAAACTTTTCTCGCATTTTTCGTTCCACACAAACGGAACATCCTTCCTTAACAAATGGGTCATTGGTGACGCGAGCATCGAGAATCCCTTGATAAATCTTCGGTAGTATCCGGCCAATCCCAAGAAACTCCGGATCTCAGTAATATTCTCCAGCTGCTTCCAGTCTGATACTGCCTCGAACTTTGCCAGATCTACCTTGATTCCTTCCTTGGTCACCACATGGCCAAGGAATGCCACACTGTCTAGCCAGAATTCGCACTTGCTGAATTTGGCATACAGCTTGTGCTCCCGCAATTTCTCCAGCACGGGCCTCAGATGCCCCGCATGCTCCTCCGGACTCTTGGAGTAGATCAAAATATCGTCGATAAAGACCACCACAAACTTATCCAGATAGGGTCGGAATACTCGGTGCATTAGGTCCATGAACACTGCTGGAGCGTTAGTTACCCCAAACGGCATCACCACGAACTCGTAATGTCCATAGCGGGTGTTAAAGGCTGTCTTAGGAATATCGTCTTCTCTTATCCGCACCTGGTAGTAACCTTGCCTCAGATCCAACTTGGAATAGCAACTGGATCATTGCAGCTGATCAAACAGCTCGTCAATCAGTGGGAGGGGGTACTTATTCTTAATCGTCAAATTGTTCAACCCTCGGTAGTCGATGCATAGCCTCAAGGTCTCGTCTTTTTTCTTTACAAATAGCACAGGCGCTCCCCAGGGCGACATGCTCAGTCTGATATAGCCGTGTCCTACTAACTCCTCCAACTACTCTTTCAACTCTTTCAACTCTGCCGGTGCCATCCGGTATGGAGTCCGCGATTACTGGTTCCGCTCCGGGAACTAAGTCTATTATGAATTCCACTTCTTGGCTAGGAGGTAGAGAATCAAGCTCCGCTGGGAATACATCGGGAAAATCCTTCACCACTTCCGTGTCCTCCAGAGTACACTGCTCCTTAGGCTTGTTCATCACGTAAGCCAAATAACCCTGACATCCTTGCCTTAACAATCTCCGGGCCTTAGCCCCCGCAATCAAGTACTTCAGCTCTTTCACTCTCTTGCTATTAAATTCTAACACATCATAACCCGGCCTGACGAACTGAATTGACTTATTTTTACAGTCTACTCTAGCCCCATGCTTGGCTAACCAGTCCATCCCCAAAATCAAGTCATAATCCTCAATGTCTAACACAATCAAATCTCCCTCCAGATTTTCTCTCCCCACCTTAATCTTACAATCCCTCACAAACCGATCCGCTTGCACCATTTTCCCCAAAGGTGTTCTTACCTCTAAAATAAAAGGTAGCTCCACTCTATCCCATCCCAAATGATATGCACACAACTTATTTATATAGGAATGAGTAGAGCCAGGATCAATCAAAGCATTAACGGAACGTCCTTGAATAGTGAACGTACCTTCTACCACCGCTGCATCAACCCCAACTTCCTCTCTGTTGAGAGCGAATACCTTGGCCTTCACTTGCGGCTTCGGTGTTCCACTCCCGGATGCTCCAGTGGCGTTGGCTCGGTTGGGACCCGGGTTCTGAGTCGGGTTTCCTTGCCCGACCAGGTGCAACTTGGGGCAGGTATTCCTCAGGTGGTTCGGGTCACTACAGTGGTAGCACTTTCTATCTCCACTCTTGGACCAGCAATTTCTCTCGGTGTGGCCTTTCTTCCCACACTGCCTGCATGTCGGGAGGTTCGGCGCAGGTCCAACTGCTGCTGTCCGGGCTTGCTTTCCCCGGTTCTGCCATTGCTGGTTAGCAGGGCGCTTGTGAAGTTGCAGCCTCGAGAAATGTCCCTGCTACTGCCTTGGCGGCTGGAAAGGCTTGGCCGCCATCCTTCTACGGTGCTCGTTCTCCGTGTGAGTAGCTGCATCCACAACCCCCGAATAAGTTGTCGGTGGAGCAAGTGCCAATGCCCTCCTTAGTTCCGGTCTCAGCCCCTTGACGAACTGCCTCGTCCTGTTCTGCTCGGTGTTGACCAATCTTCGGCAGTACTTCGACAATTACGTGTCGCGCTGCGTATTGAGCCACTGACATGCTCCCTTGTTTCAGATTCTGAAATTCGTCCTCCCACTTCTCCACAATCCACTGAGGGATGTACTCAGCCCTGAAGGCTTCCACGAAGTTGGACCACAACCATTCTTGCTCATCCATCACCCAGTCCTCTTGGACCCGCTGCCACCATGCCCGAGCTGGCCCTCTCAATCGAAAAGCTGCAAACTTAACCATCCGCTCCTCTGAATACTGGAGCATTGCAAAAATGTCTTCCATTTGTTCGACCCATTGCTCGGCCTTCTGGTCTTGCTCAGCTTCACCCATAAAGATAGGCGGTTGGAACTTTAAGAATTTCTCCAATGCCTCGTCTTCCCCTCTAGGGTGCCTTCGCTCGGTCAGCGTCTGAAGAATCTCGGCCACTTTGTTGAGTGCCTGGCCCATTGACACATCTACTGGGGAATCAGACCCTATACCCATCTCGGGATCACTTTGTCCATTACCCTGATTGGGTAATTGCATCTGTTCGGTTTCAACTTCCGGTGCTACCCGGTCTACTTCCGGAATCCTTCTGGCTGAAGAAGCTGCACGTCTCTTGGGTGCCATTCTATACCATACCCCAGATGTTAAATGTATGCACTCAAGTATCAAATTATTTTAGTGGTGCAAGCATATATAGCCAAGTATGAGTAGAAAGAAGTCAGATGCAACTTATTTAAAGGATTGCTCATAAATTTTGATTTCAAAAATTGACTTGCATAAATCCAAAGTTGTGAATGGGACATAAAATTGAAAATCTTTGACAAACTAGTTCTCAAAAAACAGTAATTAAATAATCATCCAAGCAAAATATCTCCTAACTCTCTAATCCTCATCCGAACCCTCATCATCAGCCTCATACAACCAACCCCCAGTGTTCTTAGAAAAATCTACTCCATCCCCGCTAGCAAATCCCTCCATTGGCTCCTTCCCAGGGCGCCTAGAACTCTCTCCGACCTCAACTCGGTTGAAGGAAGGAATGAAAGAAGGCCTAGGTGGAGACTCATAGTCTATCTCCCCCGGGTCATCACTAGCTGCTGCTAAATCCACTTCGGGATTAGGAGGGTGAGGTTCAGGCTCCACTATCATCACATCATCCTAACTGTCAGAGCTTATGTCTATCACCGGGATTGGAGGTGGCTCTAGGATTTGGACCTCGTCCTCACTGCTATCCTCCATAAGGTCAAACTCATCATCACTGCTATCCTCCATAGGGATAACCTCGACATCATTGTTATCCTCTATAGGGACAACTGGCTGAGGGGCAGGTTGGGGAACTGGAAGGTCCTCCTGGTCTAGATAGTAAGGCGGGTGCCACTGCTGCCCTTTCCTTGCTGTCCTAAGCAGTCTAACCATCCTACAGCAGTAACAAGATAGGTTAGATTAGATTTAACTTAAATAAATAAATCACAAATCATCAATATTTGCCTATAACCTAGGCTCTGATACCACTTGTAACACCCCGAAGCCTAGGCCTGCCAGGGCTGGGGATGTCGCCCCGTCTAAAGGACAAGGGGTCTTTATAATTAGGTCACACAAATAAAATTACTGAAATAAAATAATACTTAACTTAAAAATTTATTACAACCCAATATACTCCAAGAGTAAATCCATGAAATTCCAAAACAAAACCATAAATAAAATTATCCACTCTCGTCTCCCCAAAGCAATACATAAAATCAAAAGACACATTCTCTTCCAAAGCAGATATTACTAGCCACTCAACTCCATAGTAGGATTATCCTGAAATCATGATAAAAAGGTGATGAGACAGAAATCTCAGTAAGTCTGTGTGTGCTTTGGGTGTTTAGTGAAACCAGTTCATGGATGCAAAGTGTGAAACCTTTACAAGAGAAACATTGGCAAGCATCAAACATTAGTCAAAGCAAGAGTGGCGTTTTGGCTTATCTAGTCGTACATAAGTAATAAAATCAACCACTCGAAAGAAAGGGATATGGGTTACCACACGTTGGGCCCCATAACCGGTCAGAATGCCGACACTTTGTGCAGACTGACAAAAGTAGGTGATCGGCCTACTGGGCAAGATACTCCTCCTTCTCTATACCCAAACAACAGCCGGGTGTCCATTCTGGCAAAACACAGTCACTTGACTGAAAACAAACTGCTAGCTCGGACCGGCACGACTCACTGGACTGACATCTTATCCGGGAAGAACTCACCCCTCAGAGGTGGCCACCTGCTGAGAGACTTATCCTAACCTTTCAAAGACTAGTCCTAATAGTCCACCCTTATTGAGTACTCAACGACGTTTCCCACTTGGGATAAAATGAACAAAGCATTGCTCTTCATGAAAATAGTAATTTGAGGGTTTCCAAAGTTTTGGGAACAATCAGTTTTAGAAATAGTTTTAAGTTTGAAAAATCTGCTCAGTAACTTTTAAATAATTTAAGTGTTGGAAATAAGAACAAATTCAACCCTCAATTGCCTTCAGATAAACGAGTGTCCATACACTCCACATTTAGCTTGCCATAAGGAAAACATTTTCATATCGATAGGTTTTATACAGGAGCTTACCTGATTCTTACTCACAACAACAAGGTCTCAAACAGCTGACCTAACCCCACATGGGTAAATACAAATCTTAATCAATTTCAAGTCACAAACCACTTCCTCAATTTTAAATCAATTCAATTCACTACTACCATGATCTTAGTGTCCCAAGCTTTAAGATAAAATAAAAACTAATTAGGTTTATAAGCTAAGTTTAATTTGTTATTTAAAATAATTAATGGTTTGGGAAATAAATTCTAATAGGTTGAAAGTTTAGTCCTTGTTAGGAAAGATTTAGAGTTTATTTGATCAAGAGTCATAGATGGTACTAGGTAAAATAGTGATTTAATGATAGTTTAGTTGTTAGCAAATAATTGGTAGCTAAAATTAGTTGAGTTTAAATTTAATAAGCCTTTCTTGGAAAATAATAAGTAAATCCTTAAGGGTTTTGATTTAGCAAATATTTTACTAATTATGAATCATTCTCATAAAGCTTTAATTGATCTCTTTATTTTAAATAATATTTATTTATTTTATTTTCTAGCAAAATTATTATTTATTTGACTAAAATATCCTTTATATATATAATAATTCCAAATCTACCCTTCCTAGGGTTTTTTTTTTTCAAAAATACTAGCAATATTATTGTATTAAGTATTTTATGCATAAAGTGAAAATTAGTTTTAGGGACAACTAGATCATGATCAAATTTCTATGGCCATCCTCAATCAAGAACATGCGCAATCCTTCAATTCATCAAATCAACCAAATCTTGCATCTAGGCATAGATCTAAATTTATTAAGACATGCTTTAACCTCTACTAGCATAAATATGAACATGGCTTAAACAATCCCATATGAATAAAAATCCTATTCACCAACGGTGGCATAATCTCTAGCATACTTTATCACAAACACTACCTATGACATGCATCAAACCTCAAATCAACATACAATCAACCAAGATAAACCTTTCATGCATAAATCCCATCTTCTTCACAATCATACAATTGCTCATGCTTCAATCTCAACAATAAATATATACTCAAATCCTACCACCATCCATCTTTTAACAACATCATCCTAGAGATATGATTCTAGAGTTTAAAAGAAGGACTGAAGGTACTTACTTGGTTGATGAATGCTTTGAATGAGTTTAGAGTAGATCGCAACTCTTAGATGGCTAATCTTGTCCAAGAGAGGTGGCGAAAGCATGGTTATGGAAAAAGAGACCATTCGGCCAAGAGAGGGAATTTCGGGCCATGAAAGAGAGAGAGAGAGAGAGAAGAAGAAGAAGAAGAAGAAGAAGAAGAAGAGATCATTAGTATGTTCATTCACATAAGTTCTCATTGGAGATCAAGTTTGAAAAAAACGAAGTTGATAGAGTAAATTTACCTTGAAGATGTTCTTGACCTTCACAAAAATTTCTGGTTTTGATCCAAAGTAGCAAGATGATTTGTGGAGTTTGATGTTAATAATGGTGTTGATGGATTCATAGCAAAGAGCAGATTAAATCTGGAGATTTTCGTGAGGGTTTGAAGTGGTTTGAAGGTGTATTAGGTGAAAGAAGGTAATAGGTGTTCTTGGTGTAGTGTGTGTGTTCTTGGTGGCTAGAGAAAATCGAGAGAGGGAGGTTGGGAGCAGCTGCCGAATTTCTGTGGAATTAGGGCTGCCGAAATTCTGTAGGGTTTAGGGAGTTGTTTCTCTGATTTGGAAGGGAAAGGAAAGGTTAGTTGTTACAATTCTTGAAGAATATTTTTAGGAAGAGAATTTGGAAACTAAATATTCTAAGAATATCTTGATTATTTGGACAGTTTTGAAGTCTCCTATGGCCGACTGAATGTGCAGCTTTTCTGAGGAATTAAAGCTGGTTCCATGAGGCTTATGATGGCCGAAACTAAGGTGCACAATGGTGAAGAAGATGTCTGGTCAATGGTGTAAGATTTTATGGAAAGTTGCTAAATAAGATGGCTGAAATTTTGGAAACCAATCAAGCTAAATTGTAGGGATTTGCTGGAGAGATTTTCGGACAGCCATTGCTGCCTTTCGTCCAGAAGCTCAGGGGAAACATTGGAGCTTTGTTAATGGTGGTTTAAGGGAGGTTATGACAGATTAGGGCTGGTGTTTTGGCTGGAAGAAAAACAGGAAACAAAGCTGGACATTTGACTGCCCAGAATTTCGCTACACAGAATTTTCTGGGCAGAATTTCGTCTGCCACTTCCAGCCGATTTGCAGCGAGCTGGAAGGGGGATTTTAGGGGTATTCAAGGCTGTTTTCTAGCCTTCTTCATGAAGGAAAAACACGGCTAAGGTGCTGCACAAAATCTGGAAGAAAACAGCTTGATTTTGGACTCTCAAAGTAGCGATCTTGCCCATGATTTTCACTGGTTTTGTACAGCTCTTGAGCAGTTCGAAAATGGCAGAAATAATTCATGTTTCAAGCTGATCTTAAGGCCATTTTTCTGGCAGCATTTGGAAGGGAATGTTAGCTAAGAAGTTCGATATTTTGAAGGTACACAAGCTGGAAAATTTCAGCTCATTCCAAGAAGGAAGGTGAACTAGCTATAGAGTGAAATTTCAGCAAAGAGGGATTTTCCTCTAGGAATTTCCCACAATTCATCCACATTTTCCAGACCATGAGAAGCTTTTTACTAAGACATTTTGATCCTAAAAGACCTCAGCACTTTACTGAATTTTCTGGAAAGAAAAAGGATAAAACACCTTGATCAAACTAAGGAGTTGAAAATTAAGAAAAACTAAAGATCAAGGGAGAATGAATTCCCTTTAAAAATTTCGAGTAGAGCAAAGGAGTGAAATGAGAATTCTCCTAACATGTCTCTCCTAGGTCATTATCACCACCTTGCTCTAGGCCCTTAAGGCCGAAACTAATCCTCCCTAAGCAAAAATAAAATTTTAATCAAACTAAAGCTTCTATGATGGAATTCGAACTCAAGACCTCAAGAATTAATTCTAAGGCTCTGACCACTAAACCATAACCACTCTTGTTGCTATTTTTTTCTAGAAAATTAATTCCTATTCCTTCCACAAGCTATCTCCCTATTTTCACCTCGGGCAAAAATTACCATTTTGCCCCTCTCACACAATACTCACCAACAAGATTTCACAACAATAAAACTCAAATCCAAAGCACATGAAATCATATGAAAATGTATTTAATCATGAAATAAAGCATGATATGCATCCCAACCCCCTTACTCTAAGGTTGATTTTGACTAGAGTTTCACATGGACCACTTATTTAAACACAATGGGTCTGTTCCAAACGAAAATTTTCACAAACAATTTTTGAAAATAAATTCTTTTATTAAAATATTCAAATTTATATCAGAAACCTAGTCTAAGAAGGCATACAATCCAACACTTTTTGTCCCTAACTTCCAAATCAAATTCCTACAATAATAATACCCATCTTATCAATCTTGGTTTGGAATCATATTTAGTTAAGTAGGTACTTTAGGGTAGAATTGTCCGTATACACAATGATTTTGGACAAAATAAAATAAGAACGAAATTTATCAAAAGCAAACACTATAGCAAGCAATTCTTTCTCCGTTGTTGTGTAGTTTTCTTGCGCATCCATTAAAGTCTTGCTTGCATAGTATATGGGTTGGAAGTGCTTATTCCTCATTTGTCCAAGTACTGCACCTACTGCAAAATCACTTGCATCACACATTAGTTCAAATAGAAGAGACCAATCAGGTGTAATCAAAATAGGTGAATTGATCAATTTCTCTTTAAGCATAGTGAAAGCATTGAGGTAGTTTTCATCAAAATTAAACACAACATCCTTTTCAAGTAAAGAGGTAAGAGGTTTGAAAATTTTTGAGAAATCTAAGATGAACCTCCTGTAAAAACCTACATGACCAAGAAAGATCCTTATAGCTTTCACAGACATAGGAGGAGGCAGCTTCTCAATTGCTTTTATTTTTGCTCTATCTACTTCTATACCCTTCCTAGAAATTTTATGCCCCAACACAATACCTTCTTGCACCATGAAGTGGAATTTTTCCCAATTAAGCATGTGGTTAGTCTCTTCACATCTTGCTAGTACATTTTCAAGATTAGATAAACATAAATCAAACGAATCACCAAAAACTGAGAAATCATCCATAAATACCTCCATGATATCCCCCATAAGCCCTTCAAATATAGCTGTCATGCATCTTTGGAATGTTTCAGGACCATTGCAAAGACCAAACGACATTCGACGATATGCAAATGTAACACCCCACTACCTAGGCCCATCAGGGCCGGGGATATCGCCCAGTCCAGAGGACAAGGGGTCTTTATAACTAGGTTACATAGAATAAAATAAAATAAAGACTTTAAAATTAAACTTATTACAACCCAAAAGATGAAAACTAGAACAAATCCAAAATAAATTGTTTTCATCAATCTCTCAAAACATCACATAAAGAAAATAACATGAGTCTTCAAGCATAGGCAACAATCTAGCTAATAACCTCCACAGTAGGATCTTCCTGAAAATATGGTATAAAAGATGGTGAGATAAAAACCTCAATAAGCCCGTGTGTGCTTTGAGTATTTCGGGTAAAACAATTCATGTATGCAAGTTGTAAAAGTCTCATAAGAAAAAGTGCTGGCAAGCAATAAATAAGTGTTGAAAGTAAAGAGTGGCGTTTCACTTTTCAAACCATACATGTGCACAATAAATACAACCACTCAAATAGGTAGCCATGGGTTACCACACGTTGGGCCCCATGACTAAATAACGGTCAGAATGCCACACTTTGTGCAAGCTGACAGATGGTAGGTGTACAGCCTACCGGGTGAGATACTCCTCCATCTCTACACCTAAACTTATCGGTTGTCCACTCCGGATCACACAGTCCACATGACTGAAACTTGCTAGCTCGGACCGGCATGACCTACCGGACTGGCATCCTATCCAGGAAGGACTCACCCCTCAGAGGTGGCCACCTACTGAGAGACTTACCCTACCCCTTCAAAGACTAGTCCTGGTAGTCTACCCTTATTGAGTACTCAACGTCGATTTTCCCACTTGGGAGAAAATTGATTACACGTTGTTTTATTTGGAAATAAAAATTAAGGGTTTCTAAAATTCTTGTCATAGTTGGGTTTTAGAAAGAATCTAGCATTTTGTATAAAACTGCTTGTTTGATTTTCAAATAATTTGGTTGACTGGAATAAAAAGGAAAAACGGTCCTTAATTGCCTTTACATAAGGAATGTCCATACACATCACATTTGGCTTGTCACAGTAAGTTTTGGTCTTCAAATAATTCCATGCAGGAACTTACCTGATTCCTTGCTTGCTCAAATTCAAGAGTCTTCCAAGGCTGACCTAACCCCGCCTGGGGTAAACACAAAACGTAGGGTTACACTCAAGCTAAATTCGTTTATACAAGTAATCCTAGTTCAACTTATTACCATCACATCCCTAATGTCCTAAGCTTTAAGGCTATATGATAAGGAATTTTAAAAAAATAAGTCTAGTTTGACAAGTTAAAATAACTTGGGGCTTTAAAATAATTGCTAATAAATTATAGACTCAATTAATAATTCTTGAGTGCTATTATTGATAAATAAAAGAAGGTTTGAATTTTAAATAATATTAAGTCCTAATAATATTAATAAATGGTAATTTAAAAATAGCTTTATTATAAATAAATAATAAATTACAAATAATTTTTAATTAATTTTTTAATAGATAATAAATAATTAGTAATAAATAAAATTAATAATAAATGAATTATTTTAAATTTTTAATTAATAAATAACAAATAGATTTTAATATAAATAATATTTAGGAATATAGGTAAAAGTTTGAACTAAGGTCTACGAGGTCCTTAATTCTAATATTTTATTTATTATAGAAGATTTGTTACTATATATATATATATATTATGTTTAACAAAAGATCTCATTTATTTGATAAAGAAAATATTAATATTTTAATTAATAAACCAATCCAAATCTTCCTAGAGTTTCGAATTTTATAGAGAAAAATATAATAGTAATTCTAGTTAAAGTAGTAAAATTTGTTAATAAAAATAACCTAGTATTAACAAGAAAATACTCTTTCACCATGATTTTCCTATTGCTAGAAAAGATTCATAAACACATTCTCCAACATCAAATAATAAACCAATCCATTCATGAACACATGCTTGGCTTCACACATACTATCACAAGGCTAACTTCCTTCTAGGCATAATCATCATTAATGGCTTTAATGGAAAATAGAAACATAAGAGCCTAATCACCTTTGGTGTCATGATCTCTAACATGCTTCAATCATCCATAAAATTCATTAAGCATGAAGAACATACAATGATTCAAAAAGAAAACACATACAACTTAGCCATATACAACCATCATCATGTCTTAACTCCATCCCCTTAATCCACATGCATATACTCAATCTCCATTCATACTCTATCTCCCTATCAACACCTACGGAGACATGATTTCAGAATTTAAAAAGAAAGGATTTAAGAATGGATACTTGATTGTCGATTGCTTTGATGAAGACAAAAGAAGGTCCACGTGTGATAGAGAGTCTTGAGTGATCCACTGGGAAAAACAGCCATAGTTGATGGTTGGTCAACATTTCGATAGAGGAAGAGAGAGAGAGAGAGAGCATTAGAAGGGTATATTAAGAATTGAATGGAAAAGGATGAACAAGAAGGTTGCTCTTTATTTACCTTGTTGATGTTCTTGAGACCTTCAAGGGGAAAGGCTAATTTTGATCTGTTTGAAAATTCTTGTTTGCAAGGTTTTGTGTTATAACTACTAGAAATGAAGTTTAGGGATTAAATAGAATTGATCTGGAGTATTTGAGAATGATTGGAGGTGTTTAGAGTAGGTTTAGGCTTGAAGAAGTTTAGTATGTGTTCTTGGTGTTCTTGGTGAAAATGGAGAAAGTTTGAGAGGATTGCTGCACGAAATCTGGTAGGGTGCTGGCCGAATGGTCTAGGGTGAATGGGAGTTTCGGTTTTCAACAAGAAGGAGAGAGAATGATCAGATTTTATTTGAAATTCAAATGGAGGAAGTTGTGGAGTTGTTTAAGGTAGGAGGTTAGCTATGGTGCTTGATCAAGGAAGGTTTCTTCACTCTTCAATGGTGCCGGCTGAACAAGGTGGTTTTGATGAAATGAATGGAGCTTGTTCAGGCTATAGAGCTGACCGAAATTCAGTCTATGAAGACAGAGGAAATTCTGGTTAATTACCCTAATGCAAGAGTGGTTTAATGGAGTAAAATGCTGGAATTTTTTTGAAGTTCAAAAAGAGTTTGAATGGAGTGATCTTAGGAGTGTTTTGAGGTGTGGCTATGGAGTCCATATGCTCAAGGTAAGTGTGGGTTAATGATGTTCAGTCTATAGCTGAGCAAGGTTTAGTTTCCAGAGTTTTGAAGGGCGACTTTCGGCCTTGGCTTTGAGAGACAAAGCTGGAAAATTTTCTGGTTTTAATGCTCAAGAGTTTTGAATGATAAAGACTTTTGGTGCAGAATTTTTGCACTCACTTGGCTCAATTTTCAGTGGTTCTTCTGGGGTGTTTGAGGGTCTTCCAAGGATGGTTTTTCAGCCTTCTTTCTGAAGAAAAATAGAAGAGTTTTATTGGCTTGAAGGTGGATTAAAACAGCTGCATTTTCCTAGCTGGAAATGGAGAACTGCCAGAATTTTTTTCTGGTTTGGTGCAGTTTGTGCAGTCCGAAAATTGCACAGAATTTTCAGCCTTCAAGCCATATGAAATTACCATTTTCTTGGCAGCAAATGAAGAGGTTTACTGGCTGAATTTTCGAAGAGATGGTCTGCAAAAATTCTGGAAATTTTCCAGATTTTCCTTCACTAAAATATAAACAACATGAAGGTGAATTTGAAGGTTCTTTCATGGTGGTTGATTTCTCTTGGAAACCCTTCCTATTTCCCCTCCTATTTTCAGCTAACTTCCCATCCTCCAAAGCTGATTTTCGAAATTCAAGGTGGAGGAATTATCACAGAATTTTTGGAATTCAAAAGAAGAGATTTAATGGATTTAAATTATAAAGATGTTAGGACAAGCTAAAGGTAATAAAAAGGACAAGAATCCCTCCAGAATTCTTTTTAGGACATGAGGATAAGATTAGGACATTCTCCTCATGTCTCCCCTAAGACAACATTCCTATTTTCATGGAATGCAAGAAAACAAAAATTCAAACTTAGTTAAGATAATCATGACAAAAGCTTAAATGATGGGATTTGAACTCATGACCTTAGAAATTAATTCACCAAGCTCTAACCACTAAACCACACTAATTCTTGTTCTTATTTTCTCAACCACATATTCTTCCTATGAAATCCTCAAGCTATCTTCCTATTTTGACCTCAAGCAAAATTACCATTTTACCCATCCTACTCAATAAGCATAACTAAGCATTTTAACCTATAATCCACAATTCTAAAGTACATAAAATCATTCAAAAACATATATATTCATGCAAAATAATATGATATGCATCCCGACCCCCTTACTCTAGGGTTGGCTTTAGATGGGGTTTCACAGCAAAAGTACCATATGGGCATATGAATGTAGTTTTCTCTTGGTCCTCAGGAGCTATAGGGACTTGTAGGTAGCCAGAAAATCCATCCAATAAACAATAATATTCATGTCCGACTAACCTTTCCAATATTTGGTCAATAAAAGGGAGAGATAAGTGGTTTTTCTTAGTAGCTTTGTTTAGCATTCTATAATCAATGTAAAACCTCCAACTCGTGACCAATGTCATAGGGACTAGCTCATTTTTATCATTAGGGCTGACCGTCATTCCTCCCTTCTTTTGTACCACATAAGTAGGAATTACCTAAACACTATTAGAAATAGGTAAATGATGCTTGAATCTAGAAGCTTAATTACTTCACCTTTTACCACTTTACTCATATGTGGTTCAATCTACATTGGGGTTGTACTACAGGCTTTGCACCTTCTTCCATTTAAATCTTATGAGTGCAGAAGGATGGACTAATTCCCTTTATCTCAGTGATCTTCCATGCTATTACTCCCTTATATTTCCCCAACACACTTACCAATTTGGTCTTTTGTTCCTTAGTGAGATCTTTGGCAATGATCGCCGGCAATTTCTGTCCTTTAACCAAGAATACATATTCCAAGTGCTCAAGTAGGTTTTTTAGGTCCAATTCGGGAGGATCCTCTATAGATGATTTCATTCTTCCCAAACTTCTTTTCTCAATTTTTTCAAAACTCTTCATTCCCTCCTCGTCAATAGAATCCTCCAAATATGCTACTGGAGTTTCCTCCAACTTCTCCTCTAATGATTTCTGCATAAACTCCAAAATAGGTTCGTCAAGAATATCAATTCTTAAACAAGAATCATTAGAAGATAAAGGGTGTTGCATGCCTTTGTGGATTTGAATAACCACTTCCTCATCCCCAACCCTAAGTGTCAACCTCCCTCCATAAACATCAATTAATGTTTTTGCTGTAGTTAGGAAAGGTCTACCTAAGATTAAAGGGACTTTGGAATCTTCATCCATGTCAAGAATAACAAAATCCACTGGAAATATAAATTTATCAACTTTTACCAGCACATCTTCTATTATACCCCTAGGATATTCGATAGATCCATCTGTGAGTTGAATACTCATCCTAGTAGGTCGGGGTTCTCTAAGGCCTAGCTTTTTAAATATTTTATATGGTAATAAATTAATGCTAGCACCTAAGTCAACTATTGCATTACAGAAATTAAGAGTGCTAATTAAACATGGGATAGAGAAACTCTCTGAATCATTTTCTTTATGTGGCAAATTCTGTTTGTCCTGCAATATGTCTAAACATTCTTCATTTAGTACCACCGTGGACAATTCTTCTAATCGCTTTTTGTTTACGAGCATGTTTTTGAGAAATTTGGCATATTTGGGCATATGGATTAAGGCTTCATTGAGTGGGATGTTTATGTGCAGCTGTTTGAATATCTCAAGGAACTTATCAAACTGGGCATCATTTCGAGCTTTGTATGTACGGGTAGGATAAGGAATTTGGGGCTGAAAAGGGGAATTTCTAGTGGGATGTCCGGCAGATGGACATGGTGCAGCCAGCACCGATTCTCTTCTCCCATCCGGCATTGGTTGCATGCTAGATTCTTGGTTCTCAGGTGTATAAGGCGGCCGGCGCCAGTTCTCTTCCTCCAGCCAGCGCCGGTTGCAGTTTGCAACATCTGGTAATTCCTTTCCACTCTGTAATATGATATCAGTGGTTTCCTCTTTGTCTATTGGTGTTAATTCTTGAGATTTCAACACCATGTTAGTCAAAAACAATATTTATCTTTCCATATTACGGATCATCTCCTCAAACTTCTCAAATATGGAGTCTATTTCTTGGAAATGTTTTTTGACATGGACAGCAAATTTTCCAATCACTGTCTCGAGCTTTGCTAATTCTGGTGCTTTGAGCGTTATCTTAGAAGAGTGATGGGGGTACTGCCCCTTGTTATGCCTCCACTGGTTCCATTCTGCCATTTCACTTGCACACAGAGGATAGTTAGATTCATGGAATTCGTCATTTAAACAAAATTACAAGAACATGTTAGTTAAATTAAACATCAGTCAAAGTTAGCAAATTAGATTACAAAGATACACAAGGTACAGAAGATACAAAAGATGGCACCTTTGTGTGAAAAGAACAATTGTACATATTTACATATTTACATATTTGCATATTTACATATTCACATGGTTAAATCAACAAAATCCAAGCTTTCATGATATTGTTCCCCGGCAACAGTGCCAAAACTTGATGTGTTCGGATTTGGGTATAAAAATCATATAAAAATATTAACCCAAAATTACATATATGAGCAAGCGTACTCATCATTAAGCATAGTATAGTGTTCAAACGAGTGTCGATCCTCCAGGAACAAATATGCATTAATCACTTTTCTTTCATAGTTTAACCGACTCAATAAAGTGACAAGAATAAAAGAAAAATAAAATAAAATAAAAGAATATACACATGTCAAGGATGGAGAATTATGTAACTCAAACCATTATTTTGACAAACATGATCTCAAAGGACCCAATCATTATCATAACTAATTATTCTCTTGGCATCATGAAGGATTAAAATAGATTCACTTCTTTTTCAATCCATGAAATCTCTATCTTCTAGACAAATTAGTATCACATATTCTGTCTCAACTAATTCACCTAAAAGATGCATTAAACATAATCCTTGATTAAATTTCCATATTCTAACAAACTTAAAACATGAAATTAACCAATGAATCCATATTCTAGCAAACATCAATCAACCTTTAATTACCTTGTTCTTAGCAATTAACCCATTTTTCAAGCAAGTTAAGAGACAACAAATATAAAACTAATGAATTGAAACCACCATCAACCCCTTTTTCAATCAACTTAATAGAAGAAATAACCAATTAATCTCATAATTAGCATAAGTAATTAAATACCAAGAATAACAATCAATTAATCAAAAGATCAAAGTAACTCTAAAAATCATGAATACCTAAAAAAATGTCAAATTACAATAAAACAAGTAATACATCATTGTTCAAAAAAAAGAAAACAAAGTAAAAGAAAGTACTCATAGACAAGCCTCATTCTTCTTCCTTTGTAGACCCTCTTGCACAATCCTCCTTGAATTGAAGAATTTCTCCTTTAATTTGAATGACTTTCTATTTTGATCTGTGAATTCTCTCATTTTCCTTATGTTTTTCCTTTATTTATAGACTTTAGAAGTGCCTAATTTCATTCCTCTAGGGGTTTTTAGTCGATTTGAAGTAGGAAAATACTAAAACTCTGCAAATTGTAAAAAAAAAAATTGCACACAAAAATCGAGGCACCGCCTTGGCATCAAGGCACAGCTGGTGCCGCCTGTCCTAGCTAGGGCCGGTGCCGGTTGTGTTATGTCTCTCCAGTCGTTCCCCGATTTTTCTTGATTTTCACGCCAACCTTTCCAGAGTGCAGCCGATGCCGCCTTTAGCCTCCTAGCCAGTGCTAGTTTGGTTCTATTTTGCTTTGTTTCACTGCCTTTTTTGTCGCCTCAAAATGTGTGCCAACAACACGTGGCAAGTGCTGATTTCCCTGTCCTGGCCGGCGCCACCTCTACTCTGTTTTGTGACATTTTTATCTTATTTTATCCCTTAAATCTAAACTAAGGCACAAAATACCTTTTCAAGGGTAAAATCTCGAATGTGAAGGAATATGACTAGTTATTGAACAAAATGTGTCACAAAATAGCATCAAATAACTAAGAAATATATGACTAATTTAGGCCCTATCACACGCGTATATAGATATGTGTATTCAAATCTCTGTAGTGAGGAATTTTTCAAAAAATTCACAGTAGTTTTCTTGTTAATTTCTTGTTCATGAAATACTCCTATTTTGTCCAAAGTTGATAGCACAATATGATCTATCTTTTGAGCAACAAACCTCGTGTGGAATTCTATTAGATAAATCTAAATACATGAGATTTTAAGCATGATATTAGCATGTTAGCTTAGTTATGGATTTAGACCAAATTAATTTGATTAATTTAAATTTTGTCATGCATTTTTATCGTTTTGTTTTTTAATAAATAGGGCATACATATCCTATTTTTCTTTACAATTCTCTTCTAATTTCTCTTTCCGTCTAAATCCCCTCAGATGTAACTCAAGGTTTCTTCATTATGAATTCACATAATTAGATTACATATGTTAGATAGAATTAGAAATTATTTTTACACAATTGTGGAGATGTATATCATGCACAAAGCAAGAAGATTTTAAGACTTTCTTCTCAAAACATGAATATACACATAGGTTTGGCCATAATTAATTTCCTGCTAGGCTTAAGAAAATTAATTTAGTAAGTCCATAACCAAGCCATGTAATTGAGTCTATTACAATTATGTCAAAGTGTTGATATTTTGCATGCCAAGTAATGAGACTACTAATTAAATAATTAAAATCCTTCAAACAATATTAAATCTAAAGACTTCTGTTAATATAGCAAGAATGAGAGTTCTTTTTCAAGATTAGGTTATTGGGCATACCCAAGCTCATTTGACATTGATCAAGTTCAAACTATAGAATATGATTCCTGATTAATGGGTTGGATTTAACTAATATCTTTATCCCGGTTGGACATACCCAATCATAAAGAATATTAAAGGCTATGTTAAGGTAGCAGTAAGTGCTTTAATAGTAAAATATGTCGATCACCTAACGATTCAATATTTACATTTGATGTAATTAGTATTAGATACCTACCATTGAACTTAAGAGTGGTTTGCTAGGCATACCCAAGGTCATTCTTAAAGAATTTGGATACCGAACCACTAGAAAAGCTTCCAACGGGCTTTCTCGAGTCAATAGTATGGGCTATTGATTTGAAGAAAATAGTAGACTAAATATGCCTTTAATTAAAGACCTAATTAAATACATTTCATGTGTATATATATAATCTAATGTCTCTTATCTTTCATCTAGATCATTTGCGTCATGACAATAAATTTGAACTTACGTAACATTTTAAAAACAAACAAGCTCGCTGAATCAAACTTCTTGGACTGGTATAGAAATTTGAGAATCATTTTTAAATCAGAAAGGTTGCTCTACGTGTTAGATTCTCCAATTCCACCACCAGCAGTTGATGACGCTCTTGCTGAAGAGCATGAAGTCCATAAGAAGCATAAAGAGGATAATGAAACAACATTTTGTATCATACTGTTGTCAATAACCACTGAGCTTCAAAAGCAACATGAGAATATGTGTAACACCCTATCTTTCCATAGCATAGCGGGATTCATTTTTATGGGATGTCGCCCCATCCAGTTGCCTAGACTAGGGGTCTTTATAACAACCTTCACACAATAGGCAGCGAAAATTTTTTCCAAATACTTTCATTGAACATAAGAAGTATATAGTGTCTAACATCTAATGCATACACTCAAGGACACAATAGGTCTAATACATAGCATGAACCTTTGGGAGTCCACTGCACTTCCATTGCACCTCTGATTCAAAAAAAATTCAAAAAGGAATAAGACACGTGTGAGTGTAAGGCTCAGTGAATCCCATGTGTGCTTGTGATTTCAACTGAAAATAGCTCATGGAGGATAATTCCCAAAAATTGCTAAACTAATGTATTTGGACTTATTGAAACATGTAATTAACAGTCCGATCTAATTCCATAGAAGATATGTAAAATAATGGAGCAATCATTTCTTGGAAAGTAGGAATTGTAATTCATGTACTTCTTCTAGAATTTAGCTTGCAAGGTTTCATAAGTGAAACATACTAGTTTAGGACTCCTTGTATGAAAACATATTAATTCGAGAATTCAAGAAATAAGGTATGAAACGTGCTAATTCAAGTATTCATGAATTCTTGCATGAAAATTCATTAATTCAATAATTCAGAAATGCTTGTATAAAACGTAACAGTTCAGGTATTCAGGATTTCTTGTATAAAATTCAAGAATTCAAGAATTCTAGAATTCAAGTGTAAAATTCAAGTATTCAAGATTGCACACTTGCACTCGTTATTCAAGAATTCCTGTGTATGACCCACTTGGGTGAGTTATTCAGGAATTGTAGCCCACTTAGACCAATTATTCAAGAATTGTGGCCTATTTATTCAAGAATTGTGGCCTACTTGGGCAAGTTTTTTATGAATTTGGTTAATCTCAATATCCTATTATTTCGTTCAAAGTAAAACAAATCCCAAAATTGATCAAGTTACTTGGGACCGTTTATCTCTAATGTGAACGAGTACACAGAGAGAAGCCCCATTAAGTACTCAACGTTCAAGTGCTCGCACGTGCATATGGCCCACTTGGGCTGGTTATTTAGGAATTCAAGATTTTAAACAAACAGCAAAACATGCTTAGGAATTCAAGATTTATAGTTCTCAATATGTTTTCAAATTCAAGTAGAAGACTCGTACTTGAATATATTAAGAAAACATTATCATCATCAGGAAAGCATTTTATTCAAATCTAGAGTTGGAGTCCAAGAGAGTCACACGAGATGTCTCATGTTCATAATATTGAAGAAATCAAACCTTTGATAATGCTTTCAACTTCAAGTGTAATATCCATGTCATAATATACCAGAAAGGCATTTAACCATATCAAGAAAACACTTTAGCAATGGGAGTTTAGAATCAAAGAAACGCACAATAGCTATTATTCATGAAGCCAACGGATAAACACGTTCATATTCAGGTGTTTTAGAAAAACACTAACTAAAACAGGATTTGTAAACTAGAGAGACTCACCTTGTGTCCTATAACTTAGTTGTATGAACTGTTCTCAATTTCTTCACAATGTTTTTAAAGTAAACAACCTACATTAAAATTATCCTGTAACTCATTTAGCATCTATGGTTCACCGTTAACATATATTGCTAACAAAGTGCGTTCACAAGGAATCTTACTACTTTCCTTATTCCTCCCATTATCATAGAAATGTATTCATTGATCCAATTTGACTTATATATCCATTTCCTATTCCTTCATCCAACATATATTCATATAAGACTTTCATATATCCTTCATAAATCTCTTCTTCATCCATGAACATTAACGAAAACAATACATGAATTTATCATCTTGAAAGTAATGCAATTCTTGCACCTTGGCACCCTTGCTTTTTTAAATCATACCTTTTTATTCATGAGTCCAATTAATGTCAAACTAGTTCTAAAAAATCCCCAAGACATTCCTTTATGATTTTCAACTCATGGAATACCAATTTCCTTTGTCATTTCCTTCTGTTTTAATCATAAACTCCCAGCATCTTCATCCCGTCACCAAAATGGCATCCCTCAATATTTAAATCATAACTTTTTATGTACAAGTCCAAATCATGTCAAATTGGTCTTAAAATAATCCTAAGAAATTTTAGATACAAGTGTCAGGTTATATGGTTCCAAAACGACTAGCCATATTGTTCAGTTTATTAGACTTCAAGTCTGCTCAGGATTTACACTAACAGAATTTCTGTTTTTTCCTTTTTCTTTATACCATTAATTCTCTTTTCTTCCTCACACAACATGCATGCTTTCTAATCATTTTAATGCTTTCTTTCTCATATAAACATCATATAATCCTCTGATTTTCAGACACAAGAAACTCAGTACTTTCACTTTTAAACAACACAAAATCAGTAGCCATGAATAATAATACTTCATTTTCTTCAACAATTAAACCATTTGCTATCTTATTTCTTTCTTCCATCTTTGGAGCCATGAACAACTATTTAAACCACCATCAAAACACCTTTATCCGCCATATAAAACATAGTATATAACCCTCCAAGTCAATCGGCACACGCATCACACACAAAAACTTCAAAACATAGCTAATTTCCAAAAAAAACCATAAATCTAATGAATTTCTCAACAAAATTCATATCAAAATGATCCATGTTCTTCATTCTACAACTTTAATTCATGCAGTACAAGCTTTTACCTTGTTTATTGAGTTCTCCAAGCTTGAATTGCCACAAGTTTTCCTTTTCTCCTTCTTCGAGAATGTTTCACTCTCTTTTTCCTTGTTCTCTTAATGTTTTCTCTATTTTCCTTCCTTTTCCTTTTTTTCCCTTTCTTTCTTCCTTTTATTCTTTCCTTGGCCGTCCACCATGCTGGCCACAGCCATTCTTGGTCAAAAATGGTGACCAAATTCATTAAATGCTATGGTGACTATTGTGGGCTATTTTCCACGTGTTGCTTCTTCATTCACCAGCCTTTTTCTTTAATTATTTTCTTCCAAAACTTATTCAATAAGCTTTATGAAATAGCCAATCACCATTTGACACTTGTTTTTATCCACCAATCATATTCGGCTTCTTGTTTCAATTTCGACTACATTTTAAAATTTTCTCAGAAACTAACTATAATTTCGGTCCATATCGGGAAAATATTTTATTCCATCAATAGAATCTATGGATTTTACTAAACTCAATGGTAGGAATCAAAATTCTCAATTCTTTGTAATTTGCGATCAAAATCCTATTCACGGTCAAAGTTACAATAATAACCCTGAAAGCTTAAATTATATTAAAATGTTCATCTCATTGTATTAATCAACTTTTATTCTTGGCTTATATTCAAATTCTCACTCTGTACAAAGTAGTCACCAATTAAAATATAAAGGTACGAGTAGAACAATCTCAAAATTTCATCTGGGTCCCTTACAATTTCAAAATTCTAATAATGCCCCTAAATATTTTTATCACACCAAAACGCTCATCTCATTATACTGATCATTGCTTATTTTGATCACTTATATAAATTCTTATCATATACAAAGCAGTAGCTAATTAAAGTACAAAAGTAAGGGTTATTACAATCTCCCTTCCTTCAAAAAATTTTGTTCTCGAAATTTGTATCTGCCTTGATTCCATCAAACGTCTACTTCAGGTTACTCATGTCTTCTATTCCTTCTTTACTCTACATGAATCCTGATAGGTCCTCTATTTCCTTGTGGTCTTTTAGGTTTGATTTCCTCATGAGTAAAGGGGGCATTTTGTAACACCCCACTACCTAGGCTCACCAGGGCCGGGGATGTCGCCCCGTCCAAAGGACAAGGGGTATTATAACTAGGTCACACGAATAAAATAGCGGAATAAAAATAATATTTTAACTTAAAATTTATTACATCCCAAGAATAAATCCATGAATTCCCAAAAGAAAAACAAATCCATAAATAAAATTATCCACTATTAACTCCCCAAAGTAATACATAAAAATAAATGACAACATTCTCTTCCAAGGCAGATAACACTAGCTACTCATCCCCACAGCAGAATCAACCTGAAATCATGGTAAAAAGGTGATGAGATAGAAATCTCAATAAGTCCATGTGTGCTTTGGGTGTTTAGTAAAAACAGTTCGTGGATGTAAAGTGTGAAATCTTTATAAGAGAAATATTGGCAAGCAATAAACATTAGTCAAAAGAAAGAGTGGTGTTTTAGCTTTTCCAGCCCCACATAATCAATAAAAATCAACCACTCGAAAGAAAGGGTTATGGGTTGCCACACGTTGGGCCCCATAACCGGTCAGAATGCCGATAATTTGTGCAGACTGACAAAAGGTAGGTGATCAGCCTATCGAGCAAGATACTCCTCCTTCTCTATACCCAAACAATAACCGGGTGTCTATTCCGGCATAACATAGTCACTTAACTGAAATAAAACTGCTAGCTCTCACTTAACTGAAATAAAACTGCTAGCTCGGACCGGCATGACTAAGTAGTACTAATATTTCTCTAAGTTGAGCTTATCTTCTGGAGGTGGCCTCCTGCCAGAAGACTCACTTTTGCTCTTCAAAACTAGTACTACTAGCCTACCCCTATTGAGTACTCAACGTAACGTATCCCCATTTTGGGAAAATGAACATAACATAGTTCCACTTGAAAATGGCAATTAAGAATTTCTAAAGTCTTTGTCAAAATCAGTTTTAGAAAGAGCTTTGAGTTTGAGTAAATCTACTTATTGATTTTCAAATAATTTGTTTGACTAAAATAAGAAAGGAATCAATCCTCAATTGCCTTTACAGAAATGAGTGTCCATGTACTCTACATTTGGCTTGCCATAATAAATATTTTGCATCAAATAGGTTTTATGCAGGAGCTTACTGGATCCTTGCTCACAATAAAGGTCTCCAACGGCTGACCTAACCCCGCATGGGGCAAATATAAACCACAATCAAACTCAAGGCAAAATCTACTTTCACAAATAAAACTAACTCAGCTCACTACTACCATGATTCTAGTGTCCCAAGCTTTAAGGCCAAATAATAAATAAAAAGGTTTATAAGCCAAGGCTAATTTGATATTTAAAATAATTAGTATTTTGGGAAATAGGTACTAATAAGTTGAAGATTTAAATCTTGCTAAAATAATTGAGAGTTTATTTGATGAAGGGTCTTAGGTGGTATTAGGTAAAATAATAATTTATTAATAATTAATTTCTAAAAAATAATTGATAATTAAAATTAGTTGAAAATAAATTTTAATGAGTCTTGATTGAAAGATAATAAATAAATTTTAATAGGTTTTGGTTAAAAGATAATAATTAAATTTTAATAATAAATATTTTACTTGATATGATTATTTTCATAAAAGGCTTTATCATTTTATATAATATCTATATATTTCATTTTTCTAGCAAAAGCTATTATTTATTTGACTAAAATATCCTTATTATATATATAATAATCCAAATCTACCCTTCCTGGGGTTTTTTCGAAATTACTAGCAAAAATCATAATATTAAATGTTTTATTGAAGGAATAAAATTAGTTTAGGGACAACTAGATCATGATTATATTCCTATTACTAACCACAATCAAGAACATATACTCCCTCCAATTCATCAAATCATCCAAATTATGAATAAAAGTATAGATCTAAATTTATCAATGCATGATCCAACCTTTACTAGCATAAACATAATCATGGCTTCAACAATTATACTTGAATATAAATCTTATTCACCAACGGTGACATAATCTCTAACATGCTTGATCACATATATCACTCTCAACATAGAGACATGCATTTAAATCGTAAAACATCATAATATCATCCAACATAAATCATCACATGCATCAACCCCAACTCCATCATATACACACATTCATTCATGCTTCAATCTCAACTCATCACAACAACACATGCTTAAACCACAATCATAGCCCATCTCCTTCCAATATCATCCTAGAGACATGAATCTAGAGTCTAAAAAGAGGGTTGAAGGGACTTACTTGATTGATGAGTACCTTGAAGGAGTTTTGAATGGATCTCAACTCCTAGATGTCTAAATCCGTCCAAAGGAGATGACGAAAGCATGGCCATTGGTGAAGAAGCCATTCGGCCAAGAAGGAGAGGGCATTTGGCCAAGAGAGAGAGAGAAGAGAAGAAGAGAAGAATAGAGTCCATTAGCATGCTTATTCATATATATATTCATTAGAGACCAAAAATTAGTGAAGATGAAGTTGATTGAACAAACCTACCTTGAAGGTGTTCTTGAGCCTTCACAAAAATTCTGATTTTTTATCCAAAAGAGCAAGTTGAATTTTGGAGTTTGATGTTAAAAATGGTATGGATGGACTCACAGCAGTGAGTAGATGAATTCTAGAATTTTTTTGAAGAAGTTTGAAGTGGTTTGGAGAGGTATTAGGCGAGAGAATGGAGTAGGTGTTCTTGGTGTTCTATGTGTGCTTGAAGGTTGAAGAGAATGGAGAGACTTTGGTTTGAGGCTGGAGAAATTCTGTAGGAGTGCAGTGGCCAAATTGCTAGAGTGTTTTAGGCAGATGATTTTTGTGGTTTGAAAGGAAAAGGAAAGGCTGGTTGTTGAAATCCTAAAAGAATATTTTTGGGAATCAAATTTGGAAACAAAATATAGCAAGAATATCTTTGATCAATGGAGAGCTTTTTGGAGCTATAATGGCCGATTGATTGCACAGTGATTTGGCTGGATGAAAGCTAGTTGAAGAAGGCTAATGGTGGCCGAAAAGAGGGGGTGCAATGGTGAAGGAAATGTCTGGTTGTTTAAGGGTTATTTTATGGAAGGTTGCTAAATTAAGGTTGCTGGAATTTTGGTATCCAATCAAGGCATGATTGCAGTAATTTGATGGAGATATTTTAGGGCAGCCATGACTGGATTTTCGAGTAGAAGGTTGGGGAAGACAATAGAGTTCATTTCATGGCTGTTTAAGGGAAGATTGTATAGAAAATTGGAGGAGTTTCGGCCAGGGCTGAATAAGGAAACAAGGCTGGAAAATTCTGCACAGAATTTTCATTGCTTGCTGGAATTTTTCTGGGCAACTTTTGCTATCATTTTCCAGTCAAATTGAAGAGGTTTTGAAGGAGATTTTAGGGGTCTTTCATGGCTGGTTTCTGGCCTTCTTCATGGAGGAAAAACGTGGCTAATGAGCTGGGAGAAAACTGGAAGAAAACAGCTTGGTTGAAGATCACCAAATCTGCGATTTTGCCCAAAAATTTTCCTAGTTTTATATTTTAATTCCAAAAAATTCAGCAAGGTTTATTAGTCTTTAGATTTCAAAAATAATTCTTAGGGGTTAGAGATTAGACTGAAAATAGGGAAGGAGTTAAGGAAGGTTCCCAAGAGAAATTAATCTCCATGGTTGGACCTTTAAACCCCACTCCATAGTGTTCATCTTCCCCATGGAAGAAATTTGGAATTTTTCCAGATTCTTGGGCAGCCTAGCTTTCAAAAATCTTAGCCATCTTTCTTACTCAATTGCTACCAGAAAAATGGCCAATTTATTTAGCTTGAAGACTGAAATTCTTGTGCAAAAATCAGACTGCACAAAATTGCACAAACCAGAAAAAAAATTCTGGGCAGTTTCGCAGCATAGTAGGCCAAAATCAAAGCTGTTTCTTTTGCTTTCAAACCAGTAAATTACCTCTGCTTTTCCTCCATAAAGAAGGCTGGAAACCAGCCCTAAAGAACCCTCAAATACCTCTCCAAACCCTCTGCAAATTGGCTGGAACCTTGCAGAAAAATTGCATAGCAAATTCCAGCAAACAATTCGAATCTCAACTAGAAAATTCCAACCTTGCTCCCTCTTCAAGCCTTGTCCGAAAATCACCTCAAACTTCTGTGAGTTAACCTTGGTTCAGCCATGAACTAAACTCCATTGCCCCCTCCACTGACCTTACACGATTAGACTACATAGCCACTCCTTAAATTTCTCCTATAATCACTCCAATCAAACTTCCATTTGAAGGTCAAAAATTCCAGCAATTGCTCCATGAAAACACCCTTGGATTAAGCTTCAAAACCAAAAATTCTTCCCCCATTGAACTCAAAAAATTTGGCCAGCCTTATAGCTCCTTCAACCCTCATTCATTTCTGCAAACCACAGCAAACCAGCTGGCTCCATTGTAGCTCCAAGGAATCTGCATCAATCAAACATCATTACTATATCTTCTACCTTAAAACACTCCATAAATTTATCCATTTGAATTTCAAACCACCAAATTTCTCTCCTCTCTCTAATCTGAAAATTAAAATCCCAGAAATCCCTCCATAATTCGGCCAACCCCTTCAGTAATTTCATCCATCATTTCTCTTCAATTCTCTCCATTTTCACCAAAAACATCAAGAACACACACTACCTTTCTTCAAGCCTAAAACCACTCTAAACACCTCCAATCCCTCCCAAAAACTCCAGAACATGCCTACATACTCCCTAGAGTCCATTTTTGGATTTTATAACATCAAATCTCAAAGACAAAAATTTGCAATCGGATAAAAAATCAGAATTTTCCTTGAAGTCTCAAGAACATCATCAAGGTAACCAAGAACAACTTTTGTTCATCTTTTTCCCTTCAATCTTTAACATGTCATACTAATATTCTCTCTCTCTCTCTCTCTCTCTCTCTCTCTCTCTCTCTCTCTCGGCCGAAATGGTTGCTACAACCATGGCCATTTTCCTTCTCCTCTCTTGGACGGTTCAAGCCTCTTAAGCGTGTGGATCTCCTTAAATCTTCATCGAGATAGTCATCGACCAAGTCATCTAAGTTATGTCTATTAGATGTTGATAGAAAGGGATAGAATATGATTAGGGATTGAGTATATGCTTATGTATGAAGGTGTTGAGATTGGAGCGTGAGAATGTTTGGCCATGGTTAAGCTTTATGAAATTCCTTGGGGATCGATGCATGTTCTTCATGTCTTAAATGAATATGAATGTTTAAGCATGCTAGATATTATGTCACCTTTGGTGAATAGTGTAACACCCTACTATCTAGGCCCAACAGGGCTAGGGATGTTGCTCCGTCCAAAGGACAAGGGGTCTTTATAACTAGGTCACACAATCAAAATAAAATAATACTTCAAAATTTAAAACTTATTACAATCCAAAAATTCAAGATAAATCCAAAAATAAAAATTGTTCACTCTCAACTCCCAAAGCATTACATAAATTAAATAACATAATATCTTCCAAGCAGGCAACAACTAGCTACTCATCCCTACAGTAGGATCGACCTGAAATCATGGTAAAAACGGTAATGAGATAAAAATCTCTATACGCCCGTGTGTGCTTTGAGTGTCCAGTGAAAATTGTTCATGAATGCAAAGTGTAAGAACTTCATAAGAAAAATACTGGCAAGCAATGAACAATGTTCAAAATCAAGAGTGGCGTCTTGGCTTTTTCAACCATACATGTACAATAAAATCAACCACTCAAAAGGGCGATCATGGGTTACCACATGTTAGGCCCCATAACCAAACAAAGGTCAGAATGATACACTTTGTGCAGACTTACAAAAGGTAGGTGATCGGCCTACCGGGTAAGATACTCCTCATTCTCTACACCCAAATAAAATCGGTTGTCCACTCCGGCAATATACAGCCCACATGACTGAAACCTGCTAGCTCGGACCGATATGACTAAGTAGCACTAACATTTCTCTAAGTTGAGTTCATCTTCTGGAGGTGGCCTCCTACTAGAAGACTCACTTTTGCTCTTCAAAACTAGAACTACTAGCCTACCCTTATTGAGTACTCAACATTGTTCATCCCACTTAGGAGAAAACTGATAAAACATAGCTTTACTCGAAAATGGCAATCAAGGGTTTACAAAGTCTTTGTCAAAAATTAGTTTTAGAAACAATTTAGTGTTTGAATAAAACTGCTTGTTGTTTTTCAAATAATTGGTTTAATTGAAACAAGAAAGGAAACAACCCCTAGTTGCCTTTACCAAATCAATGTTCACAAACTTCGTGTTTAGCTTGCCATAATAACTTTTTACAATAAACAAGTTTTATGCAGGAGCTTACCTGGTCATTTGCTTGAAATAAAACAAAGATCTCCAAAAGCTGACCTAACCCCGCCTGGGGTAAACATAAGCCATAATTAAACTCAAGCCTAAAATTTACTTTCATAAACAATCCTAACTCAACTTACTACAATCATGACCGTCGTGTCCCAAACATTAAGGCTAGATAATAAAGAAAGGGTTTATAAGATAAATCTAGCTTGAGATTAAAATAACTAGGGTTTGTGAATTAGTTGCTAATAAGTTGAAGGTTTAAATCTTGCAATAAATAAATTAGGGTTTATTTGATGAAGGGTCCTAAGACCTAGATGGAATTATTTAGAGTAATAATCTATTAATAATTAATTGTTAGAAAATAATTGGTAACTAAAATTAGTTGTAAGTAAATTTTAATAGGTTTTGATTAAAAGATAATAAAGAAAATTTAATAGTATTTATGAATATAAGACTTACAAAATTAATATTTTACCTATTATGATCATTTATATAAATGGCTTTATTTGATATTATTATTTTATATAATATCTATATATTTTATTTCTTTAATAAAATCTATCATTTATTTGACTAAAGTATCATTATTTTATATAAGAGTCAAAATCCACATTTTCCTAGGGTTTTCAAAATCACTAGAAGAAATTATAGTATTAATCATTTTATTGATGAAATAAAATTAGTTTTGGGACAACAAGGTCATGATCATAATTCCTATTACTAACCATAATCATGAACATACACTCTACACCAATCAACAAAAAATCCAAATCATGAATAAAAATATAGATCCAAATCTACCAACACATGATCTAAACTCCACTAATATAATCATAATCATGGCCTTAACAAGAAAACATGAACATAAAACCCTATTCACCAAAGGTGACGTAATCTCTAACATGTTTGATCATTCATACTACTCGCGACATGAATGCATGCAACAAACCCTAAAAACGCCATTCATTCAACCAAGACAAACCATCTCATGCATCAATCCCATCTCCATCATACAAACACATTCATTCTCATGCTTCAATCCCAACTCCATCACAAAACACATGATCAATCTCCAAATATATTCCATCCTCATCCAACTACATCCTAAAGACATGAATTTAGAATTTAAAGAGGAGAATGAAGAGGCTTACTTGAATGATGACTACCTTGAAGAAGTTTCGAAAGAATCCTCATGCGTGGACAACTTGATTCGTCCAAGGAGGGAGAAGAAAAATGGCCTTGGTGGAAATGACCATTCAGTCGAGAGAGAGAGAGAGAGAGGAGAGAGAGAGAGAGAAAGGGAAAGAGAAAGTCTATTAGTATATGCATTTATTCATTAAGAGTTAAAGATGAATAAAGATGGAGATGATCATTCATGCTTACCTTGAAGGTGTTCTTGAGCCTTCAAGAAAATTCTGGTTTTTTATCCAAAGGTGAGACTTTGATTTCAGTGTTTGATGTTAAAAATTGCAGGAATAGATTCACGAGAATGAGTAGGTATAATCTGGATTTTTTGGAGAAGATTGAAGTGGTTTTGAGTGGCCTTAGGCATGAGAATGGTAGTAGGTGTTCTGGGAGGTTTGGAGAGAATGGAGAGAAGAGAGAAAGGCTGGCCAAAATTCTGGTTGGAATGAGTGGTCGAATGGGTTGGAGGATTTTGGTGATTGGATTTTCAGATTTGGGAGGAAAAGGAAAGCTGGTTGTTTGAAATTCAAAAAGAATTATTTAGGGAATATTTTATGGTAGCAAAATATGGTAAGTAGATCTTTGTTGTTGGAGGTCTTTTGGAAGCTTCAATGGCCGACTGAACTGCTGAAATTTCTGCTGAGATGAATGTTGTACGAATGAGCTTAAGGGTGGCTGAATTATGGTGTACAATGGTGAAGGAATTTCCTGGTTGTTTGAGGCTTAATTCATGGAGGTTTGCTAGAACAATTTGTTGGAATTTTGGACTCTAATTAATGGCCTGATTGCAGTTATTGATGAAGAGATTTTAGGAGCAGCAATGGAGCTGTTTTCGTGCAGAAAAATAGTAAGGAAGATGAAGTTCAGTTCATCGCTGACCAAGGTGAGTTTGTACAGAAGAATAGAGTAAGTTTCGGACAAGGGTGAAGATGAAAACAAAACTAGAAATTTTAGTTGGCCTTTCTCAAGGCTTGCTAGAATTTATGGGCAGATTTTTTTGCCATGCTTCAGCCAACTTCTAGCCTTCTTTATGGAGGAAAAACAAGATTGAATTGATGGTTGAAAAGCTGGAAGAAACAGCTTGGTTTTTGGCTCACCAAGCTGCAAAACTGCCCAAGAAATTTTCCTGGTTGGCACAGTTTTTTGAGCAGCTCGGTTTTGGCTAGAATTTTCAGTCTTCAAGCTGAGTGAATTGGTCTTTTTTTTTTTTTGGCAGTATTTGGGAGGGAAAGATGGCTGAAATTTTTGACAATTGGACTAATCAAGAAGTTGGAAAAATTTTCAAATTACTACATGAAGAAAATGAACACACATAGGTTGGAGTTTGAAGGTTCAACTACGGAGATTAATTTTCTTGGGAAACTTCCATAACTCCTCCCCATTTTCGGCTAATAAGATACCTCACATAGACATTTTTGAAACCTCAATATCACAGAACTTTGCTGGAATTTTCTGGAAATAAAATTGGCTTAGATAAATTGAACAACCTAATTGATTAAGAAGTAGGGAAAGCTAGAGATCAAGAAGGGTATGAATCCCTTAGAAATTTTTGTAGGGCACAAGAGTGGAATTAGGACATTCCTTTCATGTCTCCCCCTAGGACAACTCTCCTACTCTTCCCCAAGGCATGCAAAGGCCGAAATATAGCCTACCTAACCAAAAATAAAATTTAATCTTGCTAAAACTTAACTAATGGAATTTGAACTCAAGACCTCAAGGATTTATTCCAAAGCTCTAACCACTAAACCACAACAACTCTTGTTCTTATTTTCTCTCCCAAATATTTTTCCTATTTAACCCTCAAGCTATCTCCCTATTTCTGCCTCAAGCAAAATTACCATTTTGCCCTTCTTACTCACTAAGCACAATTAAGCCATCTAGACTATAAATCAAATAAAATCATACAAAAATATATTTATGCATGCAAGAAAATATGATATGCAACCTTACTCTAAGGTTGGTTTTAGCTGGGATTTCACAAATAGGGTATTATGTTCTTATTTTCATTGAAGCCATGAGTATGATTATGCTTAGTATAGATTTGACCATATGATAGTAGGTATGGATTTAAGCATTTATTCATTAATAGAATAGTTTGTTGATTGATGTTGGGGTATATGTTCATGATTCTTGTTAGCAATAGGAAAATTATGATCATGACCTTGTTGATCCTAAGTTATTTTAATTAGCCAATTTTATTACGATAATTAAAATTAATACTATATTTTCCTTCAAAGATTTCAAAAACCCTGGGAAGTTTTGGAATTGGAGTATTAAATGGAATATTGATATTTTAGCCAAATAAATGATATCTTTTATTAAAAATAATATATAAATATTTATATATGATAATAATAATAAATCAATAAAACCTTTTATATAAATAATAAAAATATGTAAAATATTAAGGACCTTGTAGACCATATATTCATAAATATTATTTAGGTTGAAATTTATTTATTATCTATTAATCAAAATTTAATAAAATTTATTTATTATTAACTTTAGTTATTATTTTCTATCTATTAATTATTAAATAAGAGGTTAGTAAAACTTTATTATTTATTTTGCTATTTAAGAATTATCATTTATTAATATCATCTAGGATTTAGGACTTTTCAATAATTAAACCCTAGTTTATTTATTAATAACAATACTCAAGATTTATTATTTGAACCTATAACTTCTTAGTAATTATTTTCCAACCTCTGGTTATTTTAACTTATCAACCTAGTCTTATTTTATAAAATCATTTATCATCTAGCCTTAAAGCTTAGGACATTAGGGTCATGATTGTAATAAGTTGAACTAGGATTATTTGTGGAATCGAATATAGCTTGAGTATAACCATATGACTTGTGTTTATCCCAGGCAGGGTTAGGTCAGCTTTGGAAGATTCTTAATTTTGATCAAGCGAATGATCAGGTAAGCTCCTGCATAAACTCATTTAATGACAAAAGGTGACTATGGCAAGCCAAACGCGAAGTGTATGGATACTTATTTTGTAAAGGCAATTAAGGATTGTTTCATTTCTTGTTCAGTCAAACAAATCATTTGAAAATCAAACAAGCAGTTTTGTACAAACACTAAACTCTTTCTAAAAACTAACTTTGACACGAATTTTAGAAACCCTTAATTGTCATTTCCAAATAAAGCAATGTTTTATGAGTTTTCTCCCAAGTGGGACAATCAACGTTGAGTACTTAATAAAGGTAGACTACTAGGACTAGTCTTTGAAGGGTTAGGATAAGTCTCTCAGTAGGTGGCCACCTCTGAGGGATGAGTCCTTCCTGGATAGGGTGCCAGTCCAGTAGGTCATGCCGGTCCAAGCTAATATGTTTCAGTCATGTGGATTGTGTGTTTCTGGAGTGTACAACCGGTAAGTTTGGGTGTTGAGAAGGAGGAGTATCTTACCTAGTAGGCCGATCACCTGCCTTTTGTTACTCTGCACAAAGTGTGGCATTTTGACCGTTATATGGTTATGGGGCCCAACATGTGGTAACCCATGACTACCCATTTGAGTGGTTGTATTCATTGTGCACATGTATGGTTTGAAAAGTAAAATGCCACTCTTTATTTTTAACCTTATTTATTGCTTGCCAAAACTTTTTCTTTCACAATTTTTACATCTTGCATACATGAACTGTTTTACCTGAATCACTCAAAACACACACGGGCTTATTGAGATTTTTATCTCATCACCTTTTATGCCATGTTTTCAGGTTGATCTTGTTGTGGAGTTGAGTAGCTAGATTTGTTGCCTACTTTGAAGACTCTATGTTATTTATTTTATGTGTTGTTTTGGGAGATGATAGTAAAAAATTTATTTTGGATTTATTCTTGAATTTTTGGGTTGTAATAAGTTCTATTTTAAAGTATTATTTTTTTTAATTTCGTTTGTGTGACCTAGTTATAAAGACCTCTTGTCCTTTGGACGGGACGACATCGCTGGCCTTGTTGGGCCTAGGTAGTGCGGTGTTACAGTGGGTCTCACTAGGTTATTCATCACTCACACATGTCTTTTATCAGACCTTTTCGTAGGATCCAAAGCTAGGTGGACCAACGGATTGAAGGACGATACCACAAAGTCAGCAGCATAGGTCTAGACAGCTTTCCTTTTGATCATATACTTTGTTCTGTTGTGTATAGAGATGGCATGCATGAGATCCTCTGATATATGTATATGTGTGACCATCAGTATGGGATATTATTAAATTTGGACCTTATATATATATTTACTCTGTTGTTGCGTTATAAAGACCCCTTGTCCGGGAAACTGGACGGGGCGACACTCAGTGCTGATATGCTTCCGTTGTTGTCTTTAGTAGGGGTGTTACACTTGGGAGACCAAACCTTAAGAATATTGCAAGTATTGTCCTATCATCATTTTATCTACATATTGATAATGACTAGTTTCATTTTTATGTACCCATATTACATATGACCCTAGTAATAAGAGCATGTTATAAGGATATAGATCAACAATTTTATATGTGTGCTTTGAGGAGATGCTTTCACTCAGATTATGTTTCATTTAGTAAGTCAAGATCATTAATATTATGCCATTGGGATAAACCCTAATATACGTTTATAATTTTGCTAGCTGAAGTTATGACACAAAGCCTGCCAAACTTTTAATTGATTACCAAGAGATTCTGATTCAAGTAAGTCTTTGCATAACTCTTTATTTAAATCATGCATCAATTTGCAAGTTAGCACACTTTAAATAATAAATTTTAGAATTGCAATCTTGATGAGCAAATGTGGATAAACTAATTTTTTGAGCTCAAATGTTATTCTTAACCAAACAAATATTTTTCAACATGGATTATTTGTCTAAAATAATTTCTGATCAAAATTCAGACATTCCCATATTTTTATGGTCTTGCAGTTTTGAGTGTTTGTTTGAGAATATCCTAAATTAGATACAGATTCTTTGAGTACTTAATTAGGGTAAGCTTTTAGTACTAGTCTCCGAGGGTTAGGGTTAGTCTCCTAGTGGGCAGCCATCTCTTGGAAATGAACTCTTTCAAGACGAGGCGCCAATACTAGTTAGTCAGGCCAGTCCATGCTAGCATGTAGTCCTAGTGGGATTGTTATCTGAGGATGGATGATTGGTAAGTTTAGGCAGAAGAAAGAAGAGAATCCTTCTTGGTGGGCCGATCACCCACATTGCTGTGGTGGAGAGTTTCACAGTAATTGGTCATGATACACAGTTTCATGACTTCTTTAGTTTATGGAAATTATATTGTAGTAAAATTATAAGTGGTTTTGATTACTAAATGTATTTGTACTATTTATCATTTGGAATCGAACTAATTGATTTATGGAATATTGTAATTTTAAACCACTTACTATTTGAACTTCGAATGATGACTTGCAAATATTTTTTTGCCAATATTTATGTAAAAACTACATCATGAAAATACTATAAATTTATTATGAACACATAGTGGACTTAGTGGGAAACCTTTCTCACATAATTTCTCAGCCATATTTTCAAGAAGTACTAGTCTCAATACGGTGAGGAATTGTAAGAGACCAAGACTTGGATTGAATCTTTATTTATGATGTTGCTTTGGACTTGTACTCCTTTGAGTTTTATTTCGGACACTTTGTAATAATTTAGAGGAGTTGTATTTAAGTCTGATTTTTTTTTTCTTTTCTACCCTTGCTTAGTTATAAGGAATCCTAGTCCTAAGGTTAGGGTGACATCCTCGACCCTCTTCGAGTCATATCCTTGTTGGGTGTTACATTTTATGTAGATGTTAATTCAAAAATGAATCAAAGAATGGGAAAATGATCAGAATCATCTTAAGCACAATGGACCATCGACGAATACAAAGGCACAACTCATGGCTATTTGGATCAATATTCAAGAGGTTTTCAAAATAATAAAGTCAACAAACCAAGAGCCAAAAGGTAGATAAGGAAATTGATAGTGAAAGAAAGGACAATAGGAGTACTAAGGGAACAACAATCCTTGTGGAAGCAAGCAATCACTTGACCAAAGATTGAAAAGTAAATAGGCAAGTAATGGAATTCAATCTAAGGAAGTATTAAGAGGAAACCAACTTAACTTCATATTCACTTGGAAGATCAATGAGACAACCAAGATAATATTGGAGGTCACGATCAAGATTTAGATTGCAAAATCTCCAAGAATACAGTAAGGAAATGATGACATTTAAGAAGAATCAAATGGAGTAATAGATCTGGCCAAGAAAGGCCCAATGCTAACTGCTTCATGGCAGCCACACCAGCTGGTTACTATTTAAAGGCTGGCAGAGTCTAGAGATGATAGGAGCTAAATTAGTCATATTTTTTCTAGTTATTTGATGCTCTTTTGTGATATAATGTGTTCAATAACTAGTCATATTCCTTCATATTTGAGATTTTACCCTTGAAAAGGTCTTTTGTTCATTATTATAGATTTTTGGGGTAAAACGAAGAAAAAATGTCGCAAAACAGAGGAGAGACGGTGTCGGACAGGGCATAGGAACCGGCGTTGACCATGTACTATTGACATAAACTTCGAGGCAACAAAAAATTATCAAAACAGAGCAGAACATAGTGGAACCAGCACTGGCTCCAGTAGCCAAGGCGGTGGTAGCTGCATTCTGGAATACATTGTGCAAAATTCGGGAAAAAATCGGTGAACGAGTAGAGAACCAGAGCATAATCGGTGCCGGGTCCGAGAGCCAAGGTGGCGCCAGCTGTGCTCTAAGGGAAAGGCAGAGTTTTGATTTTTCTACGCGATTTTTGGTAATCTGTGGAGTTTTTCCAACTTCTAGTCGGCCAAGAACATTGCACCAACGAGTTTAGACACTTTCCAAGCCTATAAATAGATGAAAAACACAAAGGAAAAGAAGAGAATTCATTGATCATCATAGAAAAATCACTCAATCAAATGAGGAATTCTTCAATTTAAGGAGGGTTGTGCAAGAAAGTTTTCAAAGGAAGAAGAATAAGGCTTGTCTATGAGTGCTTTTTTTTACTTTATTTTCTTTTTCTTGAACAATGATATGTTAATTTTGTTATTGTAATTTGACATTGTTTTAGATATTCATGATTTTTAGAGTTATTCGATCTTTTGACTAATTGATTGTTCTTCTTGGTATTTAATTACTTGTACTTATTACGAGAATAGTTGGTTGTTTCTCTCCATTAGCTTACTGGACCAAGGGGGTTAAGGGTGGTTTCAAGTCATTGATTTCATATCTATTGGCTATTAACTTACTAGACCAAGGGGGTTAATTGCTTAGAATTGGTAATTAAAGGTTAATTGATGTCTTCTGAGACCAAGAGTTCATTGATTAATTTCATGTTTTAAATTCATCGAGACCAAGAGAATTTGATTAAGGATTGTGTTTAATGCATCTTTTGGATGAATTAGCTGAGACGAGACCAAGTGATTCTAATTTATCAAGAAGATAGTGATTTCACGGATTGATCAAAGAATAAATCTACCTTAATCCTTCATAAAGCCAAGAGAATAATTAATTATAATAATGATTAGGTACTTTAAGGTCATGTATGTCAAAATAATGGTTTAAGTTACACACTTCTCCATCCTTGACATGTATATATATATATATATATATATATATATATTATTTTATTTTATTTTATTTCTTTTCACTTTATTGAGTCGGTTAAACAATGAAAGAAGGGTGATTAATGTCTACTTGTTCCTGGAGGATCGACACTCATTTGAACCCTATGCTATGTTAATGATTAGTACGCTTGCTCATATGTGTAATTTGGGATTAACGTTTTAACTTAAATTTGATTAGGAATATGCTTATTTTTGTATGATTTTTATACCTAAATAAAATACACATCAAGAGAGTAGCCAATGTTGGCTGCTCCACCTTAAGTGGCACTGGCTAGTATCATGCATAGTAGGTGCTAACCCATTTTACTTAGTGCTGACTTAGTTTTAATGTAGTTTCTTTTCTATAGTTTGTATTATGTTTTAAGGCTTCAAAATTTGTACTAAGGCTACCTAATTTTGATGTTTAGCTTACTAATTAGATTGGACAAGTAGGGGGCCATAAATACCCCGTTATCACTCTTGTATGGATAACTTATGACATTTAGAAATTTCTCTTAAAATTATAGCCTCTTTTGAGAGAGTTTAGGAGGTGATTCCTCTTGAAAATTTCTCAAATCATTCAAAACTTCTCTTAGGTCTTAGTCCATCCTAAGAATCAAGTCTCTAATCTACTTTGTATAATTGAACTAGTAATCTTTTTTTAGGTCTGAGGTGATTCCTCTTGAAATTTTCTCAAATCATTCAAAACTTCTATTAGGTCTTAGTCTATCCTAAGAATTAAGTCTCTAATCTACTTTGGATAATTTCACTAGTTATTTTTTTTAAGGTCTTAGAGATTAAATTTTCTAAAGGTTCTTTAAGTAACCAAGTTGGGTACCTAAATCATCTCTTCCATTTGTTCTTAGCTACTAGTAGCGTTTAAGAGTATTTTAGGTTGATTTAGATTATTCTTGTTAGCGTTATGCCCTAGACAAAATCACATGTAGTCTGAATATTGTATATTTATTGAATAATAAAAGTCATTCTTTATCTTTCAGTTTATTTTATTATAACTTTCATGTGAAAAATAACTGTTAGATAAAATCATAAATGCAACACCATATTATGGAAATCATCATTCGTCAAAGTATTAATGAGATGAGACATCATTAATGTGCTAAGACTAGAACGTGTTATACTTCCTAATTTGATCAAGCGGTGATTCTTACATTCATGAGTATTGTGATACTCAAAGTTAACACGTGGATGCTTGTTACTTAAATAGGTATGTTAGATGACCTAGTTATGAGAAAATCACATGGATGACTATTTAGTGCTGGTGATAGAATCTCATCATAGCAAAAGTGCAAGTATCCTTAGACTTGAAATCTCTAAGGTACTTTGTTTATTAAGTGTAGTACTTTAATTCCAATCTCTAAAGTCTTGACAAGATCGCTTATGGGATGGATATTAGGTACAACATGAAGTAAACAAAAGTAGTTGAGAGGATCAATAAAGGATTCACTACTCCTAATAGTAGAGGAGAATATCTCATGGCTACTTGTTGGAATCACTACTCGGGAAGTCCTTGACCAAGTTGACTGTTTATTGGAAATGGTTCCAATTGATATACATGATGAGTAGTGGATTCTAAGAACAAGTACTAAAATATTCGAGCCAGAATTAATTAATATTCTAAAAAGAGTTAGAACTAATTCCATACCTTAAACCGAATGAGATATTATATGGTGAAAAGGCGTTATTGCACTATTGTTTGTTGTTGAAAGGTTCAATTCAAGCCACTTGACTTTTAGGTGGTCATGATGTACTGCTAGGTGTTACTTATGATCTGCTTAATATGGATTTACTAATTAGAGAATTAATAAATCAATCATAGTTAGAATTAATAAGTTAATTTTAATTATTAAGGATTATTAATCTTTAAGATGTTTAGATTAATTCATATTTCACTACCAATAGACCAAGAAACCTAATAGGTCACACATAATAGAGAATTATGGACTTGGAATGTTATTTGATAACATTACAAGGTTATTTTGAGAAAAAGAAGAAGTTGTTGTGGTCGAATTATAATTAGCTATAATTTCTAGACCATGTTGTAATTGAGAAAAATTACATTACTAATTAGGAATTAAGGAAACCCTATTTCTTAAGGTTTCTAGTTACCAAAACACACGAGATATGTACTGATATATGCTATGCCGTGTTTTGTTGTGTGCTAACTCGAATAGAAAAGGAAACTTCTTTTCTGTGTATCTTCCTATGTGTTCTTCTTCTTCTCCCAAAAACCCTAGCCGCCTATCATTGTCTTGCTAGCACCAGAACAAGGTGGTCTTGTTTTTGAATCCTCGTTTGGAATTTTGTTAGAGGTAATTCTATTGTTGAATTGCAGTAGCTATTGTCGGACGGTGAACTACTCATTTGTCCATGTTTGTGGGGTTTGCTAGATCATGCCATCAATGTCTAGAAGGAGAAAAATTTTAAAATATACTCACAGCAAAGGTAAACACTGTATCATTGCTTTTACCCATTTTTATTCACAGACATGCGATCTTGGGATTGGAATTAGATTTTTTCTATTGCATTAGTTTGGTTATGCATGACCTAATTTCCTAACAGTAGTATCAGAGACTCCATGTTTGTCATTTTAATGGGTTATTATGCTTTTGTGAAATTGTTTCATGAACTATTGTTGTGTATTTTGAATACACAGTTTATCGGGTGATGAAAAACTACAATGTGAAAATTATTTTCAAAATGGTTTTGAAATTAGTTCATGTTGTTTATGGATTGCTAGGTTATACAAATATCTATAATGGTTACAGTATCCCAGAAAATCTATTTTATAGTATCCCAAAAAATGTGTTTTTCTGAAGGTTTTGCAAGGAAGAAAACCATTTCTTTTAATTAGCATCTATGAAGAATTGTTCTTTGTTTTGGTTGTTTCTATTTTCCAATGAACAAATTGTGAAGATATTGTTTTTCTAGGGATTTAATAGAGGAGTTGTCTTCTGTAATTGTTGAAGAAGATGACTGGAAAAACTTGCACGGAAAAATCGAAAAAAAAAAAGGTTTTTTTGGCCCGAAGCCGCAGGCAGCTTGCTGAAGCTAAGCTGGGCCTTAAGGCACAAAACAACCCAAGCTGCAGCTGTTTTGGGTTAATTTCATGCAATCCGTGCGCAAATACATTTTTTATATAAAAAAATTCCTATTTTTCGGTTCTTTACATACACGGCCGCAGTTTTCTTTTTCCTTATTTAGCACAGATGCCAGCCACGGATTGCATGATTTATAATAATAAAAAAAAAATCCTATTTTTCGGTTCTTCACATACACGGCCATAGTTTTCTTTTTCCCCATTTAGCATCCAAACTTTTCCTAAAATTCTGTTTTGGGACTACCAGAGTTATTTTCCCCAAAATTTGATTTTGGAAAATAATATATTTTTCTAAAATATTAATATTAGGTTATATATTATTTAATTCTTAAAATATGATTTTAGCAAGTAATATATTTTTTAAAATATTGATTTTAGATTATATATTATTTTAATTCCTAAAATATGATTTTAGCAATTAATATATTTTCAAAAATATTGATTTTAGAATTTATTCTATTTTTTCAAAGTGCTGATTTTGGAATTATTTGCTATGTTTAAATTTATTTTGTGCATAAAATTAGCATAATGGTTTGGTTATGGACTATGGACCCAATTAAATTATTAATGCATTTTTTTTGCTTTGGTTTTGGATTAAATAGGGCATGTGTTTCTTGCCTTCTCTATTGTCTTGTGTAATTTCTGTTCTCATCTAACTTCCCTCGAATGTAACTCGAGGTTTATATTTGAATTTTATGTAATTAGAGTACATAGGTTAGATAGGATCAGAATTTATTACAGGACAAGGAGAAGGTGATCAAGACCAAAAAAGAGGATGGTAAGACTTTCTTCCTAGATCATGCATGAACACTTAGGAATAACCAAATTAATTTCCTTTGTGGCTCAAGGAAATTAATATAGTAAAGTCCAAAACCAAACCACGTTATTATTTTTGCGATGTATGAATATATTGATATTATGCATGCAATGTTTAAATCACTAAAAAAATCACAAATCTATCAAATTAATATTAAACCTAATGCCTTCTATTGATATAGTAAGAACGAGAGTCCTTTTTCTAGACTAGGTTGTTAGGCTAATCCAAGACTGCTTGACATCGGGTATATTCAAGATATGGAATTAAATTATTGATTAATAGGTTACGTTTAACTAATTTCTTCATCCTGATTAGGCTAACTCAAGCATAAAGAAAATTAAAGGTAAGGTTGGTTTAGCTTAAAAGGCTTTAAGATTAAAATATGTTAATCATCTAACGATCCGGTAATTATATTTGATGTAATTGGTATTAGATACCTACCATTGAACTTAACGGTAGTTTGTTGGGCAATCCCAAGGTCATTCTTGAGGATTTTGGATACTCGTCCACTAGGAAAGCTTCTAACGGGCTTTTCCAAATAAATAATGGGGGCTATTGGTTTAAGTAATATAGTGGAATAATAATACACTTATTTATAGACCTAATTATTTACATTATATGTTCATATACAGTTGGCAGATTTCTTTAACTTTACATCGGTTATCTGCATCATGTTAACCGACCTAAAATTACGTAGAATCTTAGAAACCAACAAAGTTACCGGGTCAAACTTTCTAGACTGGTACAAAAACTTGAGAATCTTTCTCAACTAAAAAAAGTTACTTTACGTACTAGATGCACCTATTCCACCACTACCAGCTCAGGATACTGAAGCTGATGAGCATGCTATCCACAAAGAGAACAAAGAGGACAGTGGCACAATATCCTATGTGATGTTAGCATCAATGACCCCTGAATTGGAAAAATAGTATAAGCATATGGATGCTTACTTGATCATTTTACATCTTCGAGAACTGTTTGATGCCCAAGCCAAAATAGAAAAATATGAGATCTCAAAACAACTATTCCATTCTAAGATGGCTGAGGGTACTTCTATGGCCACTCATGGGCTAAAGATGCTTGGCTTAATTGAGAAGCTTAGGTCTCTTGGGTTTGTGATAGACAATGAAATAATTCTACAATCTTTGCCACGTAAGTTTTTACAATTTATGATTAACTATCAGATGAACAAGATTGAGTCTACTATACTCGAGCTGACCCATTTTCTCAAGATTGTAGAATCCTCCATGAAGAAGTAATCCAGTGCAGTCATGTTAGTAAAATCTTCCTCTTCTAAGAAGAAAGTTTCCAAAAAGAAGAAGAAGACTCCCACTAAGCTCAAATGTGGTATAAAGAAGAAGAAGGCAGCCACCAAAGGCCTTTGCCATTACTGTGGTAAGATGGGTTATTGGAGGCGCAACTGCAAAGCTTACTTGGAGATCATCAAGGACAAGAAGGAGAAGCTTGTAGGCACTTCTACTTCTACCCCAGATATGTTTATAATTGAGATAAACACTGTATTTAGAAATGAGAAATAGGTATTGGATATCAGATGTGGATCTCATCTATACAATAATTTGTAGGGACAAAAGAATAGTGGAAGGCTTGAGAAGGGCATGTGGACCTACGTGCTGCAAAAGGAGCAAAGGTTGCTGCACTTACTGTGGGGACTTATAACCTATACTTATCTTCTAGATTAGTTTTAGAACTTTAAAATTGTTATTATGTACCAATTTTATTGAAAAACATTATCTCAATTGTTTATTTAGATTTGTATGGATTCCATTGAATTTTTAAGAATAAATGTTATTCTTTCTCGTTGAATGATATCCATTATGATTCTACAACTTTAGTTAATGATTTATATGTTCTAGACATGGATAATCCAATTCTTAATATAAACAATAAGAAACCAAGGATAGATAACACAACCTCATCTTACTTATGGCATTACCGTTTAGGCCTTATAAATAAGAATCTCTTTTCTTACTCAAGCTTGGCGACTTAGGGCCATTTGATTATGAATTATATAGCACATGTGAATCTTGTTTGCTTGGTAAAATGGCTAAAACTCCTTTTTCTGGAAAAGGAGAAAGGGTCAAAGAGTTATTAGAACTCATACATACTGATGTATATGACCCAATGTCTATACAAGCAAGAGGATGTTATCACTATTTCATAACCTTTATCGATGATTATTCATGATATGGGTATTTGTATTTAATGAAATACAAATCTGAGGCATTTGACAAGTTCAAAGACTTTAAGAATGAAGTAGAGAAACAACTTGGGAAAAGTATCAGAACTATAAGATCTAATCAAGGAGGTGAATACTTAATCCAAGAGTTTCAAGATTATCTTACAGATAATGGGATATTATCTCAATAGACTCTACCATATATATCTTAACAAAATTATGTATTTGAGAGAATGAATCAAGCCCTTCTAAATATGGTACAGACTATGATATCTTTTGCATACTTACCAAAATCATTTTCGGGGTACGCACTAGAGACTTCTGTTTATATTTTAAGTAGAGTTCCATTAAAAACGGTTGATACTACCCTATTTGATTTATTCTTTACTAAGAGACCAAAGTTATCTCACTTGAGAATATAGGATTGCCTTGCCTTTGTAAGAAGGCCACAGTCAGACCTTGGAAAAGATTTGGTTATCCAAGATGTTCTCCATAATAGACCTTGGAAAAGCAACATATATTCTAGGAATATGGATCTATAGAGATAGATCAAGAAGGTTACTAGGTCTTTCGCAATCTACATACATAGATAAAGTGCTAAAGAGATTTAGTATGGATCAATCCAAAAGAGGATTCTTACCTATGGCGCATGGAGTAAGCCTTTCAAAGTCGATGTCTCCAAAGACATAAGTTGAAAGGGATCATATGAGCAGAATTCCGTATGCTTTAGCAATTAGGTCTATCATGTATGCTATGATATGTACTAGGCCCGATGTATCATGTGCTCTTAGCTTGATGAGCAGATACCAATTTGACCCTGGAGAGAGAGTCATTGGGCAACTGTTAAGAATATCCTCAAGTACTTACGAATGACTAAGGATGTATTCTTGGTATATGGAGAATGTGATTTGCAAGTAAGAGGGTATTCTGATGCCAGCTTTCAATCCTATAAGGACTACTACAAATCACAATCTGGCTACATGTTCACATTAGGTGGTAGGGTAATAAGTTGGAAAGTTCCAAACTAGAGATTACTGCTGATTTAATAACTGAAGCAGAGTATATAGTAGCTTCCAAAGCAGCTAAAAAAGCAGTGTGGATCAAGAAGTTTGTCACTAAACTTGGAGTGATGCCTAGCATTGTAGATCTGATACTTTTGTATTGTGACAACAGTAGAGCAGTTGCACAAGTAAAGGAACCACGATCTCATCAACAATCCAAACATGTACTTTGACAGTATCATCTAATCAGAGAGATCATGGATAGGTGGGATGTAAAGATAGAGAGAATTCCCACGGATCAGAACATAGCCGATCCACTTACTAAAGCACTTTCCCAAAAGAAACATGGTAAACATATTGAGTCATTCGGTATTAAATATATGAATGATTGGCTCTAGTACAAGTAGGAGATTGTTAGTGTTGTGCCCTAGAGGCAATCACTTGTACTATGTGTATTACATAATAATTAATAAAAGAGGCATTCTTTATCTTCCAGTTTGATTGTTATATCTTAATATGCGTATAAACTATTTGATAAAGTCTCTAGTACAACACAATGTTAAGGAAATCATGATAGAGATCATGATGTGAGATTCCTACTACACTATGTAGTGTTTGTGCTTGAATAATCCTTAGTCATAGTATTAATGAAATGGGACATTATTAATACGCCATGACTAGCATATGTTATATCCCTTAATTGGATCAAGCAGTGGTTCCCATAACTGTGAGTATTATGATACTCTGGATTAATATGTGGATACTTGTTATATGAATAAGTTCATCGGATGACCTAACTATGAGATAATAACTTAGATAAGCTATTGAGTGTTAGTGATAGAATCTCATTATAGTAAGTGTGCAAGTATCCTTAGACTTGAGATCTTTAAGGTATTTTGTTTATCGAACTTTGTTCTTTGATTCCAATCTTTTGAGTCTTACAAGGACTACCTATGGGATGGATATTATATATAATATAAAGTAAACGAAAGTAATTGATAGGGTCAACAAAAGACTCACAACTCCTAATAGTAGGAGAATATATCTCAGGGCCACTTGTACAAATCATTACTCATGAAATCATTGACCAAGGCAACTATATGTTGGAAATAGTTCCAAATTTGATACACATATTGAGTAATGGATTTCTTGAACAAGAACAGAAATATTCAAGCCAGAATTAACAATATTCTCGATGGAGTTGGCACTAACTCCATGCTCTAGACCAAATGAGATATAGTATGGTGAAAGGAGTTTATTGCACTGGTTATTTATTATTGAAAGGTTCATATTTAGACACTTGACTTTCTAGACTTTTGGGTGATCAAGAGTCATTACTAGATGTCGCTATTGATATACTAAATATAAATTTATTAATTAGAGAATTAATAAATTATTCCTATATTTTATTTAACATTGTTAATTCTAAATATATTAGAATTAATTCATATTATGGTACCAAAAGACCAGAAAACCTAATGGGCCACACACAATAAAGGTTTGAATACTCAATATATATTATTTAATAATATTTTGGGGTTAATTAAGAGAATATATATATATATATATATATTTATAGGTGAATTATAAGTTTGTTATAATTCATGAGACTTGGTTGCAATATATAAACTTTAAGGGCCCAATTGTAGACATTTGATCTTGGAGGATTTAATTGTAATTAACAAAAATTCAAAAAACTAAAAATATAGGAATCGTTCCTTTTTACAGTAGCGAGAGTCAGACGTTCCTTCTTCATCTTTATTCTTCTTCAATTAAAACCTAGCCGCTCCAATTCTACTAGCATAATTTTAATCGAGCTTTGTGAGCAATTCAACCTTGTGTGGATTATTGCTAGAAACAATCCTACTCTTGGATTGTAGTGGGGCGATTAGATGACCAAATCGAGGGAATTACTTCCTTGGTTGGTGCAAGAAAATTTTTGTTTTTCTGCTATAGAAGGTAATCTCTATTTCCTTCCTTTATTCTCGTTTTAATTGCAAACACGTGATCATGGAGTAAGGATTTATTCGGCCTAGTACTTCATCTTGGGAAGCACCTGTATTGTTTGTTAAGAAGAAAGATGGGTCACTATGGATGTGTATAGATTATTGAGGGTTGAATGCAGTGACGGTGAAGAATAAATATCTACTGCCCGTCGTTGATGAATTGTTTGACCAGTTACAAGGAGCAGGATGTTTTTCGAAGTTAGACTTGAGAAAGGGATATTACCAAGTTCAGATTCGGGAGGAGGATATACCGAAAACTGCATTTAACATACGATATGGACATTTTGAGTTTGTGGTGATGCCCTTTAGTGTTACCAATGCACCCGCTAATTTCATGGACCTGATGCACGTGTTGTTTTAGCATTACTTAGACAGTTTTGTTATTATATTCATAAATGATATCCTAGTGTATTCTAAGGATCCTCAAGGACATGAAAAACACCTTCAAAAAGTATTAGGGAAGTTACGGGAGGCTAAATTATATAAAAATTCAGTAAGTGTGAATTTTGGCTACAAAAAGAAGAATTCTTGGAACATGTGATATCCAAATACAGAATTATGGTGGAACCTACAAAAGTCGAAGTAGTAACCAATTGGAAACATCCCGAGACTCTAACTGCAATACGGAGTTTTCTACGATTAGCAGGATATTACCAGAGGTTTATTGAAGGATTTTTTAAGATAGGTTCATCTTTGACTTGACTCATTCAAAAGAAAGTTCCTTATGTTTGGACAGAGAAGTTTCCAAAAACTGGAAAAAATGTTAAGTTTTGCTCATGTTTTGGCATTGCCAATGATTGACAAACCTTATGAGGCGTACATAGATGCGCCGAAAGAAGTATTGGGATGAGTATTGATGTAAGAGAGAAAGGTGATAGCTTATATCTCCAAGAAATTGAAGTCCCATGAGGAAAAATGCCCCACACATGACTTGGAGCTAGCAACTATTATGTTTACTCTTAAGAAATAAAGACATTATTTGTATGGAGCTGAGTTTGAAGTCTTCACCGACCATAAGAGTTTGAAATATATTTTTACCCAAAAAGATTTAAATATAAGGCAACGTAGGTGGATGGAATGTTTGGATGAATTCCGGTGTCCAATTAAATATCATCATCTGAAAGCAAATATAGTAGAAGATGCCCTCAGTAGGAAGGCAAATTTATCAGCTCTTTAGATGCTATGAATTCCAGAATTGGAAGCATTTGTAATAAATGGAGAAATAAGAATGAGTGATATCTCCATTCAATCTACTTTCCTACAACAGTTGAAGGGAAAGCAAGATAAAGATAAAGAGTGGCAAAAGTTAGTGCAAAAGAAGGCGAGTAAGGGACGAGGTGAAATTTAAAAGGACAATGATGGGATTATCTATTACTAAGATTGATATTATATTCCAAAATAATCTGCAATGAGATAAGATATTTTAACAGAGGTACATCGAAGTAAGTATACCACCATGCAAGAGCAGTAAAGATGTATCAAGACATAAATTGACGTTATTGGTGGATTGGTATGAAAAAGGGCACTTCAGACTTTGTGGCTCGATGTTTAATTTGTTAGCAGGTGAAGGCCGATTAGCAATGACCTGGAGGGCTATTAAGCCATTACCTACTCCATCATGGAAATGGGATGAAATTACCATGGATTTTATTACAGGATTACCCATGGTAGTAGGACATCGAGATACCATATGGGTGATAGTGGATCGATAGACTAAGTCCTCTCAGTTCATTCCCATCAACTAGTTGGATTCTTTAGAGAAGTTAAGTAAGATTTATGTGGAGGAAGTAATAAGATTACATTAAGTACCCTAGAGTATTGTGTCAAATCAAGATCCTAGATTTAGCTTGATGTTTTGGACTAAATTGCAGCAGCAGAGATATGGGATAACATTAAAATTCAGCACAGCAGTGCAGCCATAGATAGATGGACAGACCGAACGAGTGAATAGAGTTTTGGAAGATATGTTGCGGACTTATGCCTTAGATTTTGGAACTAAGTGGATTGATAATTTGGCATATGCAGAATTCGCATACAATAATAGTTATCAATCAACAATTAGAATGGCCCCATTTGAAACCTTATATGGAAGGAAATGTCTGTCCTCATTGTATTAGGAAAGTTTAGGAGGAGAACGGGTGAACAGGATGCTTTTGTTCTTGAAAAATTTTAACAGACTATGAAAATGATCAAAATCAAGTTGGAGGCAGCTCAGAGTAGATAGAAAAGTTATACGGATTGATGTAGGAGAGATTTGGAGTTTGTAGAAGGAGATTATGTATTCTTGAAGTTGATCCCACATCGAAAATTGGGAACTAGAGGACAAGGGAAAAAGTTGGCACCTAGGTACGCTGTATCATTTCCTATTGTTGAGAGGATTTGGAAGGTGACTTATTGATTGGAGTTACTAGCAAAGCTTCAAGGTATTCACAACGTATTTCATGTCTCCTAAATTCGGAAGTATGTTGCTGATTCGGCACATGTTTTGAATGAAGAGCCTATTGAGATGACTCCAAATTTGAGGTATGAGGAAAAGCCTATTAAGATCTTGGAGTATGCTAAAAAGGAATTGCGGAATAAGAAAATTTCACTGGTAAAAGTGTTATGGAATCATCATCCAGTGCAAGACACGACCTAGGAAATGGAAGCGAAGATGTTAAACATGGTGGTCTTGTTTTTGAATCCTCATGTGGATTTCTATTGGAAGCAATTCTACTCTTGAATTGCAGTGGTTGTGACTGGATGGTGAACTACTCGTTCGTCCAAGTTTGTGGGGTTTGTTGGATCGTGCCATCAACATCCAGAAGAAGAAAAGTTTTGAAATCTATTTGCAGCAAAGGTAAACATTATACCATTACTTTTATCCATTTTTATTCATAGACATGACCTGAGTTCCTAACAATTCAAACCATAGATCTTAGGTTCTTAGTTTTTATTAATCTAAAGTTCAGGTCTTTGGATTTCGGTATGTTTGTCTTCAAATTTAGTAACATATATTACTTATTTGGGTGTCTTGTTTCAGATTATTCTTTGGGGATTTTTTAGCCCTATTTCATGCTCGTATCATTGAGTTTTCTTCAGAGTATTTTCCAACTAGTTGAAAGGCCTGATTAGAATTATCTCTCAATTTAATTCCAAATACAGTGATGGCTTCTTGATCACCCATCCTTAGGTCCTTAAATTGTTTGCCAGTATTTCCAATTTTGACAACCTAATAATATTTGTTCCTTCATATACTATTTTGCAGCTTCCTATGCATCTTTAGGAAATTCAGAAGTAGAAATCAATTTGAGCTCATCAAGAATTATAATTGCAAATATTGTATTTAATGCTTTGATATTAGTATTGTCAAGATGACATTTAGTATCAATCCATAGATCCATTAGTTTCAATTATTCAACTACAATACTAGTATTTGGCATTGCTGGGAATTTCCATCCTTGTTCAATAGCTTTCCATATAGTAGTATTAAGATTTTTTATGAAAATTCTCATTCTAGTTTTTTTAATATGCATAATTTACTCCTTCCAGCAATAGTGGTCGAGTAATTGATCCTTCCTCTTTCATTGATCCAAACATAATTTTCCAAACCAACATCCAAGATTTCACCTATTAAATTAATAGTAACTCTAACATGGTGAACCTCTTTGATAATAGTTGTGTGGCTTGGTTTGTCAATATCCTATGTTATTATTAAATGTTTTCTCTATTATAGTTGAGTTAGTTTCACAGATAGTAAAAAAAAAAAAATTAATGAACATAGTAAATTACTAATGCAATTTGGATGTCAACAAGCCTATGTCCAAGAGGTCCCAGACCGGTAAAACAATCCCCAAAAATTATAACAAAGTTACAAGGGATACACTTATCTTAATCATCAAGAGATCCCTAGTGGATTTTAATAGAACATTTCCTAGCATTCTTTATGTCAAACTTTTGAAGACCTTTGCTAGACCTAATCCTAACGTTTGAACTCCTTTCAATTTTTGTTATTACAACGTAGCATTATTTCTTTTACATAAGAAATCATTCCAACAAAAAGGTTCATAATCTATGGAAGTTTGATTCCAGTCCTTCTCAAAGATTTAACTTTGTTGCAAATAATTACCATGAATTGTGGAGCTTATTTTAACAAAGATTTGACTTTGTTGCAATAAAGGAAATTGTGGAATAAGAAAATTTCACTTGTAAAAGTGTAATGGAATCATCATCCAGTGCAAGACGTGACTTGGGAAACAGAAGCGAAGATGTTGAAGAAGTATCCAGAACTACTCTAGGTGTAAGCCAATTTCGAGGACGAAATTTTTGTCAGGAGGGGAGATTGTAATACCCAGTATTTTAACCCGCGATTGGCTACTAGTTGTAATTGGATGAGAATTTGTATCAATGGCCAGAACAAAAGATGATCAGTATAATGAAACGAATATTTTGGTATAATAACATTTGGTCGGGACCTGGATGTAATTATTGAATTTGTTCTACCCGTACCCTAAATCTTCAAAAAGGCTACTACTATCATTCAAATAAGAACTTGAGGGTACGCTAAGAATAGAAATTGATTAGTGTGATGAAACACACTTTTTGGTGTGAATTAAGTTATTTGGGTTATCGGGGCCATTTTTGTCATTTTGACCGCGCTAGCGATTTTGACCGTGAATTTGACCAAACTGAGAAAGAATTAAAGAAGTTAAGTATTACCAATGGATTTAGTGGAATTTTTGGAGTTGAATGGCAAAATAAAATATTTTTCCATTTCGGACTTGAATTTTGATTATTTCAAAGAAAAAGTGAAATTGCGGTTAAAAGAAATGGTACATGTGTAGTTTTGTGATTGGTGGCCAAGGACATGTGTCAAATTATAAGATGATATATGGAATATTCATGCATGAAAATATTATTAAAAACATTTTGTAAAATAAAAGAAAATAAGTGGAAAAAAATGAGATTTTGACATGTGTAAAGTAGCCACCATGCAATTAATGAAATGAAAGCTAATTAGTCTTCAATTTGACCATTTTTAGGTGATGAGGAGGCTGAAAATCTGGAAGTCACAATAAGAAGAAGAGAAGAGAAGAAAAAGAGAGAAAATAAGAGAAAAGGGTTGAGAAAATCAAGAAAAAATTGGAAAAAGAGAGAAAATGTTGTTCTTGAGAGTTTGGAGATTCTTAGAGAAAATTCAAGCTAGAACATCTCATACACAAGGTAAAATCCAATCAATCATGAATTACGGTGATCGTTTTGATATGAATTATAACATGAAAACATGAGAATTGTAATGATCAAAGTGATTATTGTGTACTATGTGAGATCATGTGTGTGCAAGTGTGTGTAATGGTTGAATGGAACATCTATAAGCTATATTTTGTATAGTGAGTAAGGGTAGTTAAATGGTGATTTAAGGTGTTGTTTATAATTGTGAAGAAAGATGGTAGAATCAGAATGAAAATGGAGTTAAACATTAAAGAAAGCAGATTATGATTGTTTTTTTTTTAGTATAGATGTTGATTGTATGCTATTTGCATAGGAACTTATTGACTTTCTTGAACCAGAAATCCTGAAGAATTAAGGTTATTTGAAAGGGAAATGAAGTGGATTAAGTGTTATGTAGTTGTTATATATCAAGAAGAACAAGTAGGTGAAGTTGTTTTGTGAAACTGGGTTAAACACAAGAATAATCTGGGTAGTTTATGCCCAGAATCAACTGGACAATATTGAGATTGTAATACCCCGCCCAAAACCACCTTTGACTATGGGGAAAAGTCATGCATTGCATAGCATCTTGCATTTTATGTGGTAGCTAGAATAATTTTATTTGCATGGATACATGTGAATTTTTCCGTTGCTCTTGCATTTGAAGTAATTGATGTGAAATAGTTGTGTTGTTAAAGATTTGGATAAGGGAGGTTTGGTCGAAGATTTGGAAGGATGAGTATTGGGGTGGTAAGAATTTTTTGTAGAAAAAATTAGCATTGGAGTTGGTTTGGAATAGCGGGGAGGTTGGTGATTTCCTTTGGTGACCCGAGTTCGAATCCTACCTTTTGTGAAGTTAGTTTCTCTTCTTGAAATTCTTTTCTTTAGACCATTTCTTGTCTTGGCCGAAAAAGAACCTAGCTATCCTAGAGAAATTTTAGTATTTTTACTCCAAGGAAATAAGTCTCTATATTTATTCCCTAAATTCAAGGACTTTGATGTGAATAAAGTTCACCTTTAATTTTCAGCTTGTGTTCCTTAGGATTTTCGAAAAACCCTAGCTAGTAATTAAAATATTAGCTTGATTTTAGTTGGATAGATGTTGCCATGGATAGGTGGAATTAATGAATCCTTTTCCTAGTAGGAAATCTTGTTGATTTCAATCCTAGAAGGTTAGCTACAAATCTGGAAAAAAATTCCAGCAAGTGCCGCCACTTCTTGGAGGACTTGTAGCTCAATCCAAACTCTTCTAGGACTAGAGGAAATCCTATCCAAATCTTTGATAAAATCAGATTTTATTTCAATCCAAATTCAACTAGGATTTTCTTCCTTTTCCTAGCTGAATTTAGGCAGCCTTGTGTCACCACAAGCTGTCCGAAAATTCCAGCTTCTTAGCAACAATCCAACTCTGTAAATCCTAGCTCAAAACACCTAAATACTCCTCATCAATTCAGGGTACCTTAGCTGCACAAAACCAGAATTTTATTCACACAAAAACACTGAAATTCGTCCAGCATATACACAGAAAATTCGGTCAGCTTTGTGCAGGATTTTCGGCCAGCTTTGTATTCCTACTTCAACTAAAATTCTGCACACATAATTCACTGAAAAACCCCAGCTGAAAAAGCTATTTTCAGCGCCCCAAAACCCTCAATTTTCCTCTAGAAATTTCGGTAGAATTGCAGTAGCCAAAACAGTCCAAACCTTGCTACACTTGCACAGAATTTTTGCAGCACTTGCACAGGATTTTTCAGTCATCAAAACTCACTCAAACTCTTCCTTGTTTGGCCCAAAATTCTGAACACATTCAGCCCTTCCTTTGAGCAGTATTTCGGCCAGCATAAAGGAGCAAAATTGCATAATCTTTTCCTCCATTAAACTCCCCTAAAATCGGCAGCAAGGAGACGCGCGCAAGCTGGAATTTCGCCTTTGCTGTCCAAGAAACCTAAAGCCATTAGGAGTCTATCTAAACATCACCATCTAACCCTAAACCAATCTTCTCCAATTTTAAATCCTAGCAACCGTCTACCCTCTCCATTCTACATGAAAATTTCAGTAACATCTCTCTGCAAATTTTCGAAAACACAAGAGTTATTCCAAACAAAAATCGAACACACCTTAAGGTAAGCACAAATCCTTTCAACCTCTTGATGCCGTTTTCTCTAATGATTCTTTTCTCTTTCTTCTACCCTTAAATCATGCCCTATAGAGGCTGATTTCCTCTTCTTCCCTAATTTTCGGTCAAGAGGAGCAAAGAAGGTAGCTTCTCTCTTCTTCTCAAGCGAACTCGGGACGATCACCATAGGAGCATCGAGACCTCATTACCCAGTAGTTGCAAGGTAAGGGAATACCCTCCCTTGATGCCGAAAGTAAAGTTTAATGGTGTTTATTAGCAAGATAAACATGTGGTCGTAACATATGATCTTTGGGGATTGAATAGTTTACTTAGAATTAAATAGGGGATTGCGAATTGTTGTGAAAATAAATGGGATTAGAGCATGTTTGAATTAATTGAGACCCTGATCATAATATTATATGGTTTAGATCAGGAGGATAATTGAGGAAAGCCATATGCGAATTTATCGCATTTATCTGAGGCATATCAAGTAAGTCCTTACATAAACTCTTTTATTAAACGTTGTGATGGTAAGTCCTTTTATAAATTGTTTTGTTAAATGTTGTGATGGAAAGTCTATATTGTGAAGCTTTGTAAAGCTATTTTTAAACTATGTCTACTTGGGTTGTAAACGTGGATATTTATTCTTTAAATGGTTTTGTCAAACTAACGATTTTAGCAAGAAAACTATTCTTTTCCTTAAATTTTTAGAAATCTCTTTTAAAGAAAATCACGTTTTACAAAGCCAAGGTTTGGAAATATTTTGAATCAGGAATTGACGGATATGTTCGTTGAGTACTTAATAAGGGTAGGCTAACAATACTAGTCTTGGAGGGCTAGCGTAAGTCTAATCGGCAAGAGGCCACCTCTAGAAGATGAACTCTGCTTGAAAAGGCGACAGTGCTGGTTGGTCAGGCCAGTCCGAGCTAGCATTATACCTAAAAGGTATTATTTATTTTCCCAGCATGGACACCCGGATGGTTTTGTTGGGTGTAGAGATGGAGGAGTATCTCACCCGGTGGGCTGTACACTCACCTTGATCAGAACGCCCAACGTGTGGTAATCTGGTCCGGACAAGGTGCACAAAGTGTGGTGCCTTAGCCAATTTGTTCTCATGGAGCCCAACATGTGGTGACATGACTTTTATTCGAGTGGAGGATTTATTTTGTACAAAGTGTGACAATGAGAAAAACCCACTCCTTGCGAAAAGAGATTGTTTATGGCTTGCCAAATTATTTTTACAAATGTTTTACACTTTGCATACACATACTATTCAAAACACCATGTGCACACACAGGACTTACTGAAATTTATTCTCACACCGTTTTACATCATGTTTTCAGGAGATAGACTGTGCTGAGTCAGCGGGGCATGTAATAGTTGAAGCTTTTGCTATTTTCTCTATCCGTTCTAGGAGACATTTGTTGCTTATGCTTCTAAACAATATTTTATTTTATTCTGTTTTACTCCAAGTTGAGCCTGATGTAATAAGAATATTTCTTTATATATCTAAGTTGATCCTTTTGGAGATTGCCTTTATATTTTATACCTTGTTCTAAAGACCCCTTGTCCTACGAGACGGGGCGACATCCCCGCTCTTTTAAGGTACGTAGTCGTGGGGTGTTATAGAGATGGTGGAAATGGAATCCATAGAAGTGTATTTGAGGATCTTTTGAGTGCTTTGCATAAAATAGAGCCCAATCAGAGTTGTGGACTGAGAATTATGGGCGAAACAAAATTATGTGTCAAGAAAGGAAATTCTAGAATTTTGGTTGGAAAATGGATGAACTTAAGAGGGATTAATTGCGTGATTTTGGGATAAAATGAATGAGAAACATGAAGATAATTCCTTGTTCATGAAGAGATGAAGGATATGGAAAAAGGAAAATTGAAGAATTGAGTAAATGACGAAAAAAACAGCGTGAAGGATTGTTGAGAGTTTTCTTAACCATCGAGCACATCGGCTGAACATCAACTAACTGTCGACTACTTTTCTACCAAACACAACTAAATATAAAAATGATGTTTGATGTAGGTTTACCGATAAATGGCCAAAACACGTTGGAAACGGTGAAAACGATAGTCAAATTGCACGTGAACGATAAAAGCTTGTTTAGGACACGCAATGAGTCCCTTTGACTTTTAAAACATTTTGAAAGCTAGTATGCTTTATTTTTCCTTGAAATGCAATGCTTTACACCGTTTTGGAAATTCTTGAACTTATTTTAGGTTTGTCTAAGAAAGATTTATTTTTTTGCCATCTTGGGCTCAAATGAACATAATCTTAACGAATGATTAAAACATGAATTTTGTGAATTTAGTCATTTCTAGATTAAATACTTAGGATTTTCTGAAAATGGCAATTTTGGAATCGGGTATTCATGAATTGACTAGAATGCCTTTTTTGGGACATTTTATGGAAACATGATTGGAAACTTTAAATTTAATCCTTTTTTAGGATTAGAATTCTGGATTTTTTGAAATAAGTTCATTTTGAAAATGGGTATTTGGAGAATGATCTAAATGTCCTTATTGAAATATTTTATGAAAACTTTTGAAAACGAGTATTCGGTAAATAATCAAAATATCCGTATTGAAACTTTGGTGAACATTTTTCAAAATTGGGTAAGAGTAAAATGACCCGAATATCCTCGAGAAGCCTTTTTGGAATCCAGTATGGGCAAAATAACCCGAATACCCTTGGAGATGACTTTTGAGATCGAGTACAGGCAAAATGACCTGAATACTCTTAGAAACTTGTTTTAATATGCGAAAAGAACTTTTCACCCTGTTTCGACACAGTTTTGGAAAATGATCTCTCGGTATGAGATTGACTTTTGGAAAATGACATTTTGATCCTGAAAACTACTTTATTAGCCTGGTGTACCTATGGAATGAACAAATTGGCCTTGCAGAGCCTATGTGAATAATTATCTGACTTGTGAGTCAGTGGGATCAATTTCTGAAAAATGATATTTTGGCCCTAAAAATGTTTGATCTGGAAATCTTGTGGGAACAAATAACATCAGTCAGTAGGGATTGGTATTCGAACATTGGGTACTCAGTAAGGACTTTGATCTTTGTACTAGCCTACGTTAGAGTTAGATGACCCTAGTAACCTAGCCTAGTTCTAGGGATTGTCTTACTTTGAACGGGGTAACAATAAATTGAGATGAGTCATCCTAGCTAGTCGTTTAACACCTGTCATTTGCTCTGTTTGTGAGGCATCTTACTTTTAAGTCGTTCACTAAATGCTGAGTGGGGACACTCGGTAGTGTTTGATTCTTTACTGCCTCGATGGTGAATGATGTTAGGATTGGGACCCATTAGCTTATGGTGGCAATAAAATATTTAGTATGCTGCGGTACACTTATTCATTCTCGGTAGTATGTTGCGGTGTACTTACCCTCTGGCGACACACAGTTGAATGTTGTAGGCTGCTGTCTTAGCATAATAAGACATGTCACCAAAGGTGAAGCCTTATGAACTTTGTACATAGGTCAAGCTTTTGTTGAAAAAGTGCCTGAAATTTGAAAATTGGGGCAATGGTTTTAAATTGAAACACAAATTTTTAAAAATAATTAATTTATGAATAAATTCTTTTTTAGATATTTTAGAATTAGTTTCAGTGTAAAAGGAAAAAAAAACTTTGTGTAGTGCCCTTTTAGGATAAAAATGCTACATTACTTTACTTTACTTGTTTTTGTAAAGTACTGGCAAACATGGGAGTCACTGGGTAATTTTTCAGTCACACGTATATTTTATTTTACTATTTTGTAGCATCTAGAGTTGAAAAGACCTACGGATAGGGAGACGATACTACAATGATAGTTGACTAGGTCCGAACGCTTTCTCTTTTGATTATGTACTTTATTACTGATGTAGTATGGAGATTGCATGTATGAGACTCACTGTTATATATGTATATGACCACGTTAGTATGAATTAGTTATACCAGTCTGGGCCTTGGTTACTATGTTTGGTTCTTCATTATAAAAACTCCTTGTCTAAGTAACACCCGATTTTGGTATACTTCAACGGTTACTTTTAGTAGAGGTGGTACATAATCTATTATCACTAGCATTTAAACTAAAATAATTAGTAATCCCTCCTGTCTTCTAACTCTCAAAACCACCTAACTTATGGTTTTTGGAACCAATATAATAGAATGTTACACTCTATTATTACTATCTTTTAAACTAAAATAATTTGTAATCCCTCAGGTCTTACTAACTCTCAAAACCACCTAACTTATGGTTTTAGGCTAGCTTATACTAGAAATGGAAAATACTAGCCCAATAAATTAGGTCTAATATTTATATTCTACTCCTTAATAAAATGTTTTGTTCTTAGAACTTACTCACCTACCTCATCAAACAAATAAATGTATTTATTATGCATGTCTTTTTCCAACTCTCATATTGCTTCCCTTGAATGTGATTAGACCATAGACTTCACATATGATATGGTTCTCTTCCTCAATACTTGTTCTTTTTTTCTGGAATCCATAATAAGACTTCCTCATTTTCTAAGTTCTCTTTCACTTTGTGAGGTTCTGCCTCAACTATATGTCTAGGGTTGGAGATCCAAAATCTCAACTGAGATATATGAAACATATAGTGTATCCTTAACAATGCTGGAGGTAGTGCGAAATAGTATGCCAGATCCCTTATCTTCACTGAGATCTTACATGATCCTATGAACCTCAGGCTCAATTTCCCTCTTACATCAAACTAAAAAAACACGTAAGAAAAAATTCCTCTTACACTAAAACACTAATGGTCTTCTCTTACTAATTGTTCAACTCTTTTATATTGGAAATATGCCCTCAAAATAAAAAAAGGCTGTAAATATTTTTATTTTACAAAAATAAAGCATTCTATTTATTAAGTTTGAATTCACATTTTCATACATTAGGTCCAAGTATATGAGTAAGCGATCTATATATTGGGTCATTTATTATAGTAAGATCTATATCATGGTGACTTAATATACAACAAAAAGAAGTTATTGATCAATTGATGAAGTTGGATATTTCATCAACGTTTAGATCACTACACTATGATTTTCAGGTGGGGAATGGTTTACCTTTAACCAGTTAGTAATCCTCCTACACTAACAGTGTAAGTGTATTTGGAATATGCAAAATTGGACTACGTGATAGTAGTTTTTATAAAATTATTATAAATAAAGTCCAAACTATTCTTGCTATTATGTGGAAGAATACACTAATATTTGAGTATAAGTTGGTGGTCTACTATGGCTGGATGCATATGCTTTGTTGTACTATAGGTGAAATTTCTATTATAATATAAATATACTTGTATATTAGGCATATATGCTTGCACAATAGAAATTTGATACCTTTCTTCTTGAAAGGAGTGATCACCTTCTTATGACAGTCTAAGATAATCTATGAAAATCGAAGGTCCTGAAAATGACTAAGAGTTTTTCTTTAACACTTTAGATAAGCAGTTATACTCTTGGAGGTCATAGATTATAGACTAGAGGTCAAAGGATAACAGATGTCATTGAGAAAATTGATAGTACTAATTAGTCTAATCATAATAATCGGTGTCACATAAAGGAGTATTTTCATTTTTATACCCGTAGGTCAAAGACAATGCTAATGTAAAATGCAAAATGTAGCCATTTATTTAGCAGGAGTATTTTGGTAATTTTAGCAGCCAAGGATAATATGCTTTTTAGTTCCTAAGGTTCTAGAAACCCAAATAACTATTTTGGTCATTAAACAAATTATTCGGATTGCTTTGGAGAATGAGATAATTTATTTTATTATAGAAAGTTCAATGGGCTAGAATAATTAATTAAGTCTACGGTTTATCCATAAGCTAGATTAATTAAGTAATTTTTTGAAGCACAATTTAATATATGGGCTTGAATAAAATATATGAAGAGTGGCCTAATAATGATATTGGGTCATATATTTATTATTTTGAGTTTTAATCATGGCCTAGATAAAATAATAAATAGATTGGGGTACGGTTTTATTATTTTGGATTTTAATAAAAACTCAAGAAAAATATTAAAAAGGCCTAATAAGTGAACAAAACCTTTGCCCATCTTAGATTGGGGTAGTTGGCCATGAGGGTTGATTTAATCCTCATAGAGGCCGGCCAAGTTGAAGAGCTAGAACCTTAGCCGCCACTCTTGTGTCCTTTTTCTTACTTTCTTCCTCAAAAAAGTAATCCTAACCTACTTTCACCGAAAGTATAATTTGTGAGGTTGATAGAATACCTTGGAAGGTCAAAATTTATAGTATTGTGTGCATTTCATACATAGGAGGAGACGTTTGGTAGGTCTTCCAATTAGTACTACTTCAGGGGACGAGTTTCGGATAACCTATTGAGTAGTAGAATCTAGTTATTGCCATAGTTTCTTCTAATCCTAGAAGAAAGAGTAAGCATATGATCCTAAACTCTGATTTAATTTTATTTTTGTGTTGCACTTGTGTAACACTCAATCTTACAAATCGCATTAGAGCACAATTTAATACCAAGAACCATGCTTTAAGCTAATAGCTAGTAGTAGTTACTTAAAAATTAATTCTTTTAATTTTCTCAATCTATATAATTGGATTCTAGATTATTTGTACGCTACATGAGTGGAAGTATAGAATCTTGTAAACATTATTTTTCTTTGGTTACTGGTTTTCAATTATTGATAGAATTTAATGTACACCTTGGATGTATAAGAGATTGTAAAATAATAATTTTACATGAAAGCTCTTATTTTTCACCAAGATTCAGGTTCTAGAATTGGTACCCACCATAGATTGAAGAAAATATGCAGAAAAAGGCAAAATGATTGAAATAAGAGTTGCCAAAGCTGAATAAAAAATTCCATTGCGGAGGACAGGAAACCAAGTGGCATCGCGCCAACTCCCCCTATCGGCTAGAGTGGCACCACTCCTTGTTTGGAGGAATTCTGCCACTGAAGGTCGATACCAAGTGATACCCTCTAGTATGATCTGAGCAGCTTGCCCTCCACTGTTTTGGCATTAGTGTAGCTTTTTCTATAGGTTTTAAGAAAACCAATCATACGTGATCTTTAATTTTACGCATATCTTTTATTTATTTCTATAAATAATTTGCATGAAAATAGTAGTTGGAACCACCTTAGAATTAGATAAGATCATTTGTTATATATGATGTTTAATCTTGGCTTATTTGGCCGGATAGGTTAAAAGAATAGAAAGAGTATGAAAATAATTTATTTTTGTTTTGCACAAGCTTTATTCTTTTATTGTGAATAAGGAATAAATTGTGTTTCACATAAATATGGCAATTTAATTTTTTTCTAAAAAAAGTATACTTCATTATTTGTTTTCTTAATGGAATTCTACTCGTTGAAATAAGAAAATAACTTGAATCTAGAAATTTTAAAATTAATTACCTAGATTATTTCTTGAAAAAATACAAGTAAATCACTTTAAATAAATTATTAAGTGGGACAGGGATTTTAATAGTCCTATGGCTTACGTTCCAATATTTAATAGTAAGGATTGCAGACTTCCTCAAATCATTCTAGGAATGGCCTCATATAGGATGGAATTCTATAAAGATCCAGATTTAAAATATTGAATCAAACTAATTTATGGCAACTATTATATTTAGCCAGTCCACATTGGAGTATACTTGATTGCCTATAGTTTATATGAAATAGTGGCCAGCCCACGTTGAAACTAATTTCTAGATCATGAGTTGAATGACTTAGTAGTCAGTAGTTATACGCTTGACTTAGAAAATTGCTAACCTTCTCAAAAAGTTGCGTCAATTTTTCTTAAAGCCAAATTTTAACAATTTGATGACATTTAAGTGTTTATTTATTATCAAGATCAATGTTATGTTCATTTTAAATGTATGTTTTATGTGAATGGACACAAAATTATAATCTATTATTGCAAAATATTACAGAAATGTCTAGTGGGTGTTTTTTTAGTTCTTTGGCTATTATTCTCAATAAGAATATATTAATTAGTCCAAGTTATGTGGATTAGAAAATGAATTTGAATATAAGACTCACTGCCAAATAGTACAAGTATGTTCTAATAGACTACTGTCTTGAGATTAGGGAAAATTCTACCACGGAATAGTGTAAGGCTAAGAAGGCACGGAAGAAAGTTGACGAGATGGCTCGATCCATTATGTTGGCTTCTGTGTCTAATGTTCTCAGTCCAAACACAAGAAAAAGCACATTACTTTTGACATAGACTTGTCTCTAAAGGATATGTTTGCTGACAAGAGATGGCCAACAAGGTAGGAAGCTCTTAAGGCAATCATGAATACCAAGATAATTGAGGAAGCATCAATCAGAGAGTATATATTCAAGATGATTGCTACTTTTGAAGATGCCGAGGTACTTTGTGCGATTATTGATTCCAAGAGTTAAATAGACATAGTTCTTGAAATTCTACTGGAATCTTTCAAGCAGTTAAAGTTAAACTATAACATGAATAAGATAAGTATGACTTATTCAGAGTTAATGAAGGAGCTCTAGGTACCCGAAAAGATCGTGATGCCGAAGTCTACAACACTATTTTCAAAGGCCTTATCTTTTAGAACTAAGCCCAAAACTAATATATTTAGAAAAAAGAGAGGTGATGCAATTGGATTAGTCAGCATTAGGCCTAATGCTAAGCCCAAAAAGAAGTGTTTCAAGTGTGGCACGAAGGGATATTAGAGAAAGTAATGCTTAGATTTCTTAGCCAAGAATGCACGTACAGTTCTTTTCTTAGAGTTTATTTTAATAGTTGAATCTTCATCAACTTAGATTGTAGATCCTGAAACCATTAACTATATATGTAAATTCTTGCAAGGGTAAAAAAAATAAAGATACTCGATAAAGGAGACTAGACACATTGAGTTGGTAATAGTGCCAAGATTTGGGCAAATGCAATAGGTGAGATGACTCTATGTTTTGATTTAAATGGGATTCTTTTGCTGAAGAATGTTTATATATCTTAGTTTTTAAATAGAATTTGGTTTCAGTTACTAAATTGATGCATCATGGCTCTTTCTATTCTGGTGTTACAACCAGGAGAAATGGAAACTTTATTTGTTTTAGAAACATATATCGCAATATATTTCATTTGAATCTTATAAGTTATTAAATCAATAAAATAGAAATCAAACCAACTAAAAAGAAGAAAAAGACTATATGTAATGATTCGTATGTATGTCACTTTAGCTTGGGACATATTAATCCTAAGTGTATTCAGAGGCTCATCCATAATTGGCCTTTCATCTCATTGAGATTAAAATAGTGGCCTTAGTATAAATCATGCTTTAAGGGGAAGATGACCAAAGTTTTATTCAACCAAAATGTAGAAGGGCCAAGAAAACACTTAGTATTGTTTACAGTGATGTTTGTGGTCCAATAACATTACTAGCTAGAAATGGATACAAGTATTGTATCACATTGACTGATAATTACTCACGCTTTGGGTATGTTTAACAAAATGCAAGTCTGGCTCTTTTGAAAAATTGAAAGAGTATAAGGCTGAATTAGTGAGTCAAATAGTAACCAAAACAAAGATTGAGATCGGATTGTGGTAGACAATAACTTCTCGGTAAATTTAAGGACTACTTGGTACATCACGAAATAGTATCACAGTTGAATGCATCTGGAACACCCTAGTAGAATGGAGTGGCTAAGAGAAGGAATACAATATTGCTAGAAATAGTTAGAAGCATGATAAGCCACGCATCTTTTATTGTTTCTTTATGGAGATATGATCTAGAAACTGCAATATATATTCTGAACTTAGTACCTTCCACATCGGCGCCTTTGACTCTTTTTGAGATGTCAACTAGACGAAAGCCCAGTTTGAATCATCTTAAAATACGGGAATGTCTAACTTATATACTGACTAAAGGGAATGAGTTAGAACTAAGATCAAAATTATGCTACATTAATGGGTATCCAAGAGGAATTAAAGGTGGATAGTTCAATTATCCTAAGGAGTAAAAAATGCTTATTAGCACTTATGCTAGGTACTTATGATAAGAAAATGACTACTAGTGATTTCAGTCGAGTAGAATTAGAAGAGAATACACCATTCTCTTCAGAGCAAAATAACCAAATTGAGGAACCAATAGAGGAATAACCTAATATTCCAACCCAAGCGAAGCCCATCGTAATAAAAGGTTACTCATGTTCTAGAAAGATGGATTGGAGAGATCTTTGATCTAGTCTCTGGGCATCAAGAATAAAGATTCCACTACATACGAGGAGGCTATCACTAACCTTGATGTAGATAAGTAGATCAAAGCAATAAATGTAGAGATTGAATCTATGTATGTTAACTAGGTTTAGGATCTTATCAATAACCTAAAGAAATGAAGACCAAATGGTGTAAGTAGGTATACAAGAGGAAAAAATGAGTAAATGGGAAGGTTGAAACATTCAAGGCAAGGTTGGTGGCAAGAGGGTTTACTAAAAAAAAAAAAAAAGGTATCGATTATGAGAAAACCATTTCATCACTCACCATACAAAAAATCATTTGGGTTTTTCTTCCCATCACTTGTCATTATAATTATGAGATATGACAAATAAATATTACGACTGCCTTCCTTAATAGTAATCTTAGTAAGAACATCTATATGTCCTAACCAAAGGGATTTATTGCTAGAGGTGAAGAACACATAGTCTACAAGTTTAAGAAGTCTATATATAGACTTAAGCAAGTATCAAAAGCATGGAACATACATTTTAATAAAATTGTAAAGTATTATGGATTTGTTTAAAATATGGGTGAGCCATGTTTATATAAGAAATTGGATAGTGAGAATCTACTTATTAGAAATAATGTAGGATATTATATTTTGTTAAGGTTTGGCTATCATGTCAATTCAACATGACAGATTTAGGAGATGCTAGTTACATTCTTGGTATCAAACTTCTTAGAGACAGATAGAAAAGAATATTAGGCTTATCTCAAGCATCTTATACTGACAAGAAATTGTCAAAGTATAGCATGGATTAGTATAAAGGGGCCCAAATAACTTTTAGACAAGAATTAATTCTATCTTCCAAGTAGTATCCTAAGACATATAAGGATAAAGAAAGGATGAGCAAGATTCCTTATGCTTTAGCAGTAGGAAGTCTTATGTACGCTATGCTTTGTGCAAAGCTAGATATCTATATTGTGTTGGGTATGGTTAGTAGCTACCAGTTAAACCTGGGGGCTCATTGGCAGGCTATAAAGCATATACTCAAGTACCTTAAGAGAATAAGAGATTATATACTAGTTTATAGAACTAATAACTTAGTTCTAGTTGGATATACAGACTCAGATTTCTGAGCAGATAAAGATAAATAGAAACCCACTAGTAGAAATTTGTTCACTTTGTCTGGAGATGCAATTATATGGGAGAGTGTCAAGCAATCTTACATTAATGATTCTACCATAGAAGTAGAGTATAGAATAGCTTTGGAAGCATCCAACAAGGTAGTTTGGCTTTGGAAGTTCCAACAGAACTTGAAGTCATGCCTAACATAGATAAACTACTGATAATGTATTGTGATAATTCCTTAGCAATATCATAATGTAAAGAATCTAGAAAACACAAAAAAGACAAGTGCATAGAGAGGAAGTACCATTAATTTAGGAATTCGTTCAGAGACGAGAGATACTGGTGGACAAATTTCCTTAAAAAAATTTAGTGGAATCGTTTATCAAGCCTTTGGCAGAAAAGGTGTTTTGACAATACTTAGATGCCATTGGGATAGGCATATACAGGCTATCTTATTTTTTGTTGTGCAAGTATGAGATTGTTGAAAATATACCCTCAAAGACAAAGAAATTTTTTAAAGGTGTTTATTTTACAATAATAAAAGTATTCTTTTTATTAAGTTTGTATTCACAT